>JABBOT010000080.1:19520140-19696218 GCA_016165875.1 Acanthopleura granulata | reverse complement strand
TTTGATAGGGATTTATTTAGGGCAGCCTTTGCCTCCCTGTCCACGACTGTGTTTCCATGGATACCAACATGGCTTGGTATCCAACAGAATATAATATCTTTGCCTCTTTTAATCAATTTTCTATGTAAGGCTAAAATTTCCATAATAAGCGGGTTTTTCAATTTATTATTCTGCATTGCCAAAAGGCAGGAGAGCGAGTCACTACATACCATTGTCCTCTGGGCACGCCCAGAGGAAACATATGATATGGCCAGGAGTATAGCCCTGGCTTCTGCAGAAAAGATAGACGATGAAGACGGAAGACGAAGAGAAGAGACCCGCTGTTCTAAGACAGCCGCAGCCGCAACCCTGTCCTCATCCTTTGACCCATCAGTGTATATAAATTTATAATTTGGATAATTAGCCTTAATTTCAGCAAAAGCTTGCTGAATTATAAGAGGGTTTGTATTCGATTTATTATATTGACGTAGATCAAATATTAGTTTAGGTTGTGGAAGAAGCCAGGGAGGAGACTCCGGAAAAGATACCGGAGCTATCTCCTCTAGGTTGATGTTAGCTTCCACAACATGGTCCTGTATACGAAGACCGAACGGAGGGATCTTGTTAGGACATTTAGTATATTTGTCTACATATGATGGATTGAAAACACAGTCGTAGGCAGGGTTTGCTGGGTGAGCTTTAAGCTTTGTTGCATATTGAAGGCTGAGTTTAATACGTCGGTTATGTAAAGAAGGCTCATTGGCCTCCACGTATAAACTCTCTACTGGTGAGATTCTAAAGGCACCAAGGCTGAGCCTCAGACCTTGGTGATGGACCGGATCCAACATTTTAAGATATGATTTCCTCGCGGAACCATAAATGATGGACCCATAGTCCAATTTAGACCTCACCAGAGAACGATATAAATTAAGTAAAACAGATCGGTCAGCACCCCAATCGGTGCTAGACACGACCTTAATTATATCGAGAGCCTTTATACATTTAGCTTTAAGCGTTTTTATGTGAGGTATAAAAGATAATTTACTATCGAATATAACTCCTAAAAATTTATTTTCCCCAACAATCTTCACTGGTTCACCACAAAATTTAAGCTCAGGGTCTAGATGAAGTTTGCGTTTATTGCAGAAATGCATACCGACGGTTTTAGACGTAGAAAATCTAAAACCATTGGCAACTGCCCATTTCTCGATCTTATTGAGACAAAGCTGCAGTTGCCGCTCGATGTTATTCATATTTTTCGCCCGGTAGCATATCAGAAAATCATCTACATATAAACAACCCTCGGTTCCAGATGTTAATGTTTGGGCCAAGCTATTAATTTTTATGCTGAACAGTGTTGGTGAAAGGATACCGCCCTGGGGTACACCCACCTCTTGCTCATAAGAGTCCGAAAGAGTGGACCCCACCCGTACCTTAAACTGACGATCAGATAAAAATTTGGATATAAATATAGGTAATCGACCTTTAAGGCCCATATCCGCGAGGTCTTTTAAAATGCCATATTTCCATGTGGTGTCGTAGGCCTTTTCAAGGTCAAAAAATACTGACACCACATGTTCATTATTAATAAAACCATGGCGAATAAGACTTTCAAGTCGAACAAGGTGATCCACTGTGGATCTACCTTGACGAAAACCACATTGGATATTAGATAGTAACTTGTTAGATAGAAACCAAACAAGTCTATCATTTATCATCCGTTCCATAGTCTTACAGACGCAACTGGTAAGAGCTATGGGACGGTAATTATTTGGATCAGTATGATCCTTACCCGGTTTGGGAACCGGGATAATACATGCCTCCCTCCATGAGGGTGGAAAATTACCAGTTATCCAAATATCGTTCAATAAGTCCAAGAGAGTCTCAAGTGGTTCAGCTGATAAATGGTTCAGAAATTTATAATATACGTTATCAGGACCACATGCTGTATCGTGTGCCTTTCTGAGTGCAGTTTTTAGTTCATCGATATTAAAAGGAGGTGTAGGTAATTGTTCTTTCAAAATATGTAACTGTAAAGCTGATGAAGTGTTCGGAGGAATATAAACCGAACACAAAGTGACTGTCTTAGACAATGAGACACGAACGGCCACAGCCTGAAGCTCTGTATCCAGAGCAACAGGACTGTGGATAATATTGTTATTTATGAAGATAGAGGAGCCGCCTGCAGCTCGCTCTTCTTCGTGACAAAATGTACTATAAAGTGTATAATTTTTCAGGGTTATTTTATTTTTGTCAGATGTCTTCAGGTGAGTTTCCTGAAGACAAAGGGCAATAGGGTTTAATGATTGGATCAGCTGTGTTATTTCAATAAAATTAACCCTAAGACCTCGACAATTCCACTGTATAATTTTGTCGTATGTAGACATTACGGAGGGAGGCGTATAGGAGACTTGTCTCTATATTTGGACCGAGGACGACCCTTCCTTGGAGATCGGCTGGAAGATCTCCCTGGTGCGGGTGATGTATCCATCACATCCGCATCTGATGTTGAAGGGACAACGTCCTCCAACGATCCAAACCTGTTAAATGTTTGGACAGGATCTCGAGTGGCCTTAGACAGACGTTCTGTTGGGCCACTCGGTTTACTGGTTTTAATATTACTACTTGGAGGTGTACTTTTGGACTTGTTTTTGTCATTATGATTTTTAGAGGGCTGAGGTTCAGATTTATCAGTTCGTTTTGCATTGTTTACTGGTTTTATTTCTTGTACTGAGGTGGTCTGGGTTGAAGAAGAGTTCTGGACAGGTTGAGCTAAAGGTTCAAAAGAGATCGAGTTAGGTTTGTCGTTTCCAATGGGCCAAGTCAAGGAAGTTTGAGTTGCAACAGATGTTGCAGCTCGCTTGACCACATTGGCAAACGAAGCCTGCGGTGGCGTACTCGAAAGTGAGGCCAATTTGCGGGCTTCCAGATAGGAAATGTTGTTTTTAGTTTTTAAAGTGATTATCTGTTTTTCTTTGATGAAAAGAGGACAGTCCTTAGAGGAGGCCATGTGATCTCGGCCGCAATTGCAGCACTTAACTGTGCTGCTGCAGTCAAAACCATCATGACCTTCACTGCCGCATCGGAAACAAACCAGTTTATTTTTACATTGGCCTTTACCATGACCAAATTTTTGGCAAGTAAAACATCGTGTCGGGTTAGGTATGTATAAATCGACATTAACCCTATACGGGCCAATGTAGATATATGATGGTAGAGAGGTGGTATTAAAGGTTATCAGATATGTGTTTAGTTTGAGGATGTTGCCAGCTTTTTTTGTTGTGAAACGCTTCACTCTGAGAACACCCTGTGGTTTTAATTCTGTACAGATTTCTTCTTCAGATAGGTCGAAGATATCCCCATCCCTGTCACGTATTATTCCCTGACAACTGTTCAGGGTATTGTGAGGGGATGTAAAAACAGATATATCGGAAATTTTATTCAATGATAGTAAATTTTTAGATTGTTGTTTCCGGAAACATTCGATAAGAATATCTCCGGATCGCAGCTTTTTAACATTTTTAAAGTGCCTGCTGCACCCTCCAAAGCCCTCTTCAAAAGAAAAGGATGTATTTTAGAGGCCGGCTTTTGTTCACTCTTTGTTGAGAGAACAATAAAAGCCGGCCAACTTTCCTGTCCAATGTCTAGAGGATCTGATAAAGCCTCCAGCTTTCTCTTTTTATCAATACCTGAGATTGGCTGAGACGGTCGAATATTGGAGACATTTTTTGAAAGATTTAGGGGATTCATAATAAATAGTTAGGGATTCACCCCACGTGTTCCTCACCCACCACGGAGTGCCAACAAGGGCGATGCCTCAATCTGGGGATACCCAGCAGGAAAGACACCAAGGATTCCACATGGGGTATACTCAAATAGATGGCCTTAATATGCACACCCCATTCCCCACCCGAGCTCCTCCATCACCCACCCTATGAAGGAGGTTGCACATTAGACACGGACTACTTGAGTGACCCTACAGCCACCGCCTCAAACGCAATTCCACGAACGAAATTTGAGAAAAATCATTTGTTCTCTAAAGAATGTTTATATAGAGAAGTTTTGGAACCACGCAGAGGCAGGCGTGACCAGCCGATTGATCGGATCGGGCCATCCGACCGCCCGTCTTTGGAGAAGTAAGGGCCGAAGTGGAGTGTTGGGCGTGAGGATCTCGCAAGATCAACCCGTCCTCAGCCACCAGGATCCCGTCCTCCCCCATCACGGGTCGCAACCCACGGCAAACAGGTTGCCCCTTTTAGTCGCCTTGTACGACCAGCCTGGGGAGGCTGTGGAACTATTCTGTTCACCGGAACCACACGGGAGAGCCCTAGGTTAGTCGCCTCGTACGACAAGCTTGCCTAGCGAACTGGGGCCCTATTCTTTTCACTCCCGGGAACCCCACGGGGGGAACTGGGTAAAACTGAGATAAACTATGTTCACCAACACATTCCCTGTTCTTCTGTCAAATTTTTTTACATTCTGTAGCTTTTATGACCAGTCAATCCAAGATAATTCACATTAGTGACTTACACTCATGTACCTTGTCAACAACTTGACCTAATAAACCGTTTTGTTGATCCCTGTGCATGCACATCTGTGGTTGACCTTTATGCAAATTGACTGAAGGTGTATTTGTATAGTACGGATGTAAATTTCAAGATATGATGTCACGCAAAGGTGAAGCTGTGATGAGCATGCATGATTCGTTGACACAGATTTACAAAGCATCGCAGGATGTGCTAGTTGACCCTATTACTTACTTGAGAATGGTGGAGGTAGTGCTAAGTAGCAATTGTGTCAAAATGTGCTCAAATATTTCAACTTTCAGAATTAATGTGTATTCGAGAAGACTCTAACGCACATGCAGCAGAATTGAACGAGGGGGTAGCACCTTACAGACATCATAACTAAATCGGTTCCACACAGCCCTCGGGCTAAGGGTGGCCAGTGCTCCCCGCATATTACGAAATAAAAGCCATCCTTATAAAGTTTTGTCACCAACAGTCATATAGTACAAAGTTTATTTATCCCTAAAAAAAAAAAGAGCACTCTTATGGATGAAATTTCAGGTCATTTAATAGCATGTACAATTGTGCATAAGTGTTTGACACATGACTATGGTTTTCGTCAGATATCAGCAGCAATACATGGTGAAGAAAATGTTGGTGATTTAATGAAGAAAATTTAGAACCACACCAACTACCTTGAGATTTCTTCATGGAAAGCCGCTTGAAAGAACCTCCAAGAGAGAATGTCGCTGGAGGATTTTGGCCACATGGTACATGTGCAGTGACAGACTAGCCTCGATGGAATCCAGAAACTGATGACAGCTTTTAAAGAACAGCCCCCTAACAAAGCAGACAACTTACTTCTTCAGGGAGTTTGTAACCAGTAAGTGCACATCTTGTCTCTCGTCCAACAACAACATGGCACCAAGGTAACCAATTCGCTTGTCCGTGAAGCGAGGAGAGGCAATTAACTTCAGACATTCCAGCTGAAGGAAAGAGATAAACATGTCAAGGTATTAGCATATGTAAACACGAAGTGTCAACTCGACCAAATTCAAAGAGATATACTTTTGAGTGTGTGAATGAGTGAGTGAGTGCTTGTGGTTTAATGTCGTACTTAACAGTGTTTCAGTCATGTGAGGAGGAGGAGTCCTTCTGGTGTGTACTTATAGTGTGTCTTCTTGTGGCACGGCGAGTCCAGGCCGCCAAAGTGCTGCCACCACTGGAACATCATGCCGAAGACATCAGACAGGACACTCCACCCAGTCACATTATACTGACACCGGGCCGACCTGTCCTGTTTCCTCTCTCTAATTTCTCAATGCTGTGCGTCAAGTGCGGCAGCAACAAGTACCATTTTTAAAGTCTTTGGTATGACTCGACCCAGGCTTGAGCCTGGATCTCCCGGCCTGAAGGTGGACGTTCTAACCACTAGACCACTGATATACTTTTGAATGTTTTAGTGTATGCTTTTTATATAATTGTGGTTGTTATAAACTTGGTCAATAAACTTACAACTAGATGAATGAATATGTTTTAATGCCACATCAGCAACATTTCAGCCATCACGCTGAACACATCTTCCAGAATGAATGAGCACTGTATACAGTAAATAAATAAAACTAATTCATGTCAAAACAAGTCAGCAGCCAAAAGAATATTATTGTAAAATTTGTTATTGTTTTAACTCAGATATCATTGCAAAATAAAGTTTCAAGGAGTTAGGTTTATGATTTTTTGGACTTTTGACCATATCCCTGGAAATCCTTTTACCCAACTACATGTCTGTTTGTACAAATGCCAGTCAGTGAACTGACCAGAGCAATAGATCTGCTATCAGTTACGTATATTTTGGGGCCTTTCATCCGTCTGCCAGTCATCACTTCATTTGTCATCAGTACCTACCTGCCCAAAGTGAGCGGGATAACCCAACATGTGAATGTAGAGTAATTTGGCCACATTCCGACACCGATACGTGTTGTCTTCATCTCTGAACGAGTCTCGGATGGCCGCACACTCCTTCTGGACCACGCCACGTTCGTCTGCCGCTGTGCGGGCAGAACGTATCTCTCTAATGAGATCCCTCAGTCTCTTAGGAGTTGGCATGATACTGAAATGACACAAAATTATGAATGATTTCCTAATCAAAATACACACCAGGAATTCAGACAATGCCACAGCTTACTTATATCTACACAATTCCTTAATCAGCCGACAGCTTCATGGGAAAGTACATGTAAATGAAGATTTTTAATTTACCTATATTTTACATTTCTACCACACTATGGGCACAACAAGTATAACTAAACTACAACACACACACACTTATGTAACTGGATTTTTGAATAAGATGTATACACCAAAACTTTTGTATATGCTTCTGTTAGCAGACAACACAATAAACAAGTAATCTGACAGAATATGAAAACAAGACTTGATTTTTTGCAAGAGGCAATCATATAGACAACAGACCAGACCATTTCTGATAGATTATATGAAAGGAAATAAAAACAAAAAAATATGGATCATATTTTGCTCCTGTGTGTACATGTATCTACACGTAGGTTTGTAGCCTTGACTTTTTTATTTTGTTGTCTAATATGGTTTTGTTGTTGCTTTTTCATGGTATCATGTTTATACATACACCAAGATTCACTAGTTGTCGGCACCTGTTTTCTGTGTAAATTAGATGGAAATACAGGGAGTCAGTCTTTAGAGTATTATCAATAAAGTGTCACCATAACTTATCATCAAACTTCTGACACAAGAGAACAGGCAGTGCATGGATTTCTAACACATTTCATTTATGTAGTTTCAAAATTCACACAGCATGTAGAATTTCCTGAGTGGAAATCAGCAGCCTTCCAGGAGTTGTTTGCGATATATCGAGAAAGACTTCCTTGGAAGGCCATTGAAAAATTATTATCTCTAAAATCGAGGAAATGGATAAAGAATGCATTTAAATGAATGTCTGAGTTTAATACCTTGCAGAAATGATTACAAAAAGGGCAAGCCACATGCAGCAAAAATCTTGTTCATGTAGTCAGTAATCTTTCCTTTATTTCATGGATTGGTTTACAGAGGGAGGACATTGAGGGCCTAGAGTACTCCAAATTGCCCTTTATTTGTTACACCCCTCAATCATTACAACACTGCTGATGAGGGACAAATTCTGTTTGCTTAAGCGGAATGCCATTGAAGTTTGTTATCAATTGACACCCCATGACAATAATAATGGGACACAGTTTGATGCTGGATGTTAAGGCAAATCATGATACTGCAT
Organism: Acanthopleura granulata; assembly: GCA_016165875.1. Classification (NCBI taxonomy): domain Eukaryota; kingdom Metazoa; phylum Mollusca; class Polyplacophora; order Chitonida; family Chitonidae; genus Acanthopleura; species Acanthopleura granulata. The sequence continues at coordinate 19,688,448 of JABBOT010000080.1, read as the reverse complement.
AATTACATGATAATCAAGATTTGGGGTGCAAAGAATCTAAATGTTTTCTTCATTCATCAAAACTCATCAGTGCTACACTAACTTGATGAAAATCACTTTGGTGATTGAGCCATAATGAAGCACGTTAGATTAAGGGAGATGTGTAATTATCTGATATCATTCTAATAATTTTCAGTTTTAACAATCTTTACTACTTCATTTAGAAAATACTGCTTTACTATATGTTTTGAATTTCAGGTACATAAATAAAATGGAAAGAAAAATAACAATACAATACCAAAATTGTCACTCTCTTATCTTCATACACAAGAAAAATGATAAAGAAATCAGAAAGCAAATTCTGTTACAGTTGTGCTGCAGAAAGGTCTGCCTGATTTCCATATGATTGGACCAGCAGCGTCACTCAGGTTATGAAGTAAGCCTGCAATCATGACTAACCCCAGAACCATGGTACTTGAGCCTTATGAAGGATGTGCTGTGACAACTATATCTGGGAATCCTCTAGCCCCTGACTGTGGTATCTGAACAATTAAAACAAGGGTAAAACTCACTGAGAACACATAATGAGACAACACGTTCAACGTTGTGCATAGATGACTTATACAGTTGGTATAAAGAAAGTCTAATCTTAGCTCATAAATGAAAAAGTGGACTTTAATAATGTTAATGGCAGAATGTTAGGTTGTGCAAAGAAAAGGAGTTAGTAATGTAAATGTCTGATAAGCAAGGTATTTTATGTTCGTATTTCAGGCAGAGGAGGTAAGTATACTGTGGGAAAACACCCCTACACTCGATGGTATGCAGACATGAGTGCTGTAATAAATCAGGCAATATCGGTTCAAAACGTGCGATGAAACCAACGGCAGGCCTAAATTTTATCACAAATTTTAGTGTTTCTTGGGAGACGCTGGCCTCAGAAAATAGTCTGCAAGGCATCATCTCCAAAAAGACCAAAAACAATGTAAGAAATATAATTTCAAAACTGTATTTCTTGAGTCTTTCACATTTTCAACTGGTGTTGTTTTAAGCATCTTTAGATGACATTTTTCTCCTTAGATTGAAAAAAAGATATTTCACATGATGTCCTCATGTTGGCAAACCCACGAAGCATTAATGATCATCACTGTTAAAAGAGAAAGGGGTGCAAATTGCTTTGAAAGTTGCCTGTTACCATGTGAAAACGATTGAAGAAGTATGGCTGATGTAATGAAATCGCAACAAAAAACACCCCTGACAGGAATATTATTTGCCTCATGGTATCAATCATCTAGTAAGATTTTTTTCAAGGACATTTATGCCAATTTAATGTATTAAAGTACATGTATGTCAAATTTAATGGGGAACCTTTCCTGCAAAAGGTATTTCCTGTCAAAGCTGTGTAGCTTCTTGTTCATTCCAGCATCTATGAGGATGTCTTTTGGGGAGGATAACGTATTACTCAAGTAGTGCAAGAGAGCAATAGTCTTGATAGCAAAGTCATATTTTGTTCATTCCAGCATCTATGAGGATGTCTTTTGGGGATGATGATAACATATTACTCAAGTAGTGCAAGAGCAATAGTCTTGATAGCAAAGTCATATTGGGATGGAATTGCCATTGCACGGGAAAATGTATTTGAGTGGTATGTGTACTTAGGCTTTAAAGTTACACCTACGAGAAGACTGTTTTGGTTACATCATGGTGAAGTCTTCTATAAGTGGTTAGTTACAACTCCATCATATTTAGAGTATTTCCTCAATGAAAGGTCACGATGAATTTCACTGTGGCTGTAAGATTATATCTGGTGAAGTACATAAATTCTCACACAATTTGTTGAGTTTTGATTTATTCATTTCGTTTATTTGATTGGTGTTTTATGCCATACAAAAGAATATTTCACTTATACGATAATGGCCAGCATTACCGGAGGAGGAAAAAGGCAAGAGCCCGGGGGAAACCCATGACAATTTGAAGGTTGCTGGCAGATCTTCCCACTTATGGCCGAACAGGTGTTAACTTTTAAAACTGTCAACTACAGTACCTTTGGCCCTGCACTTAAACTATCTATCAGTGATTGATTGGAAACTTGCCATGATGAAAAAAAGTTTTAATATTTAGTTTTATTTAACGCAATAAACCACTAAGTCCCAAAACAGTACAAAAACAACCATAATTTTGTTGGAAATGGAAGAAGCAGCTGGAAACTAGAGGTTGACGTATAAGACATCAAGTTGAAGCAAGTCCTAATTACAACGAACCCTTCTGAAAAAATGGTTCTGACAACTGAAATATGCGGTGTAAACCTATACGTGGTGGGTTCGGGGGCTAATTGCCCCTGGTCAGTTTCATGTACCAGCAAATTTAACAAGCCATTTAAACAGTAAAATGGTCTCGGTTACAATGCCATAGTGCAACGTGATTTACAAGAAAAATATTGAGAAATTGATTTACAAAGTTTTGTGAAAGTGGGCCTAGAGTGCTAAGTTGGATTCGAAGGTTCTTTGGCCTTACAGCATTTCAGCCAGGATGTGTTCATTGTTGCAGAAACAACAAAATAACATATTCATGAACATTGTACATTTTCTTATTATTGCTTATGCATGTAATTAGAGCAAGTCAGTTATGGTTGAGTGAGCATGAGATGCTCTGCTCCTATGGCTGCAGTAACAATATGCCAAATGAGCATGTTAATGCCTAGCCAAGTAATCACATGGCCTTCACACAACGCTACAATGCCATGGGAAGGTCCCATTGAACAATAATGACGAAAACTCGGCCACCTACTGTCTGGCTTTCACCCAACCAATTCTTCTCTGCTTCTGTGTAGTATTTTCCTCCTTAGGTTGGGAGCTTTGCATCAGCTTCACTTTCCGATCCCTAGCTTCCAAAGTCAAAGTAAAACTCGAGCAAATTCTATCTCTTCTGGTATAAGCCAGGGTTGGCCATGTTTGATGAGGCTGAGCACCCCGATCTAAGGCTCAGTAAATTTTATCCTAGCAACTTCTGCTCAGCTACTTAACATCAACCTTCGCTGCTGTTGTACAAAACAAACGTGAAACACTTCAAGTGTTTTACAGGATCCAAAGTCGCCATCATCTAGATATTGCTCCACAGAATGAACAACTTGCTATAAAAGAGTATAATTCCTAGGATAAAATTTACTGAGCTCCAGATGGTGAACAGACAGAGTTATACTCACAATGCATAGCCTCATTAAACATGCTGCCTTCGTACATTATCAAGGTTTAGGTGGAATTACCTCGAGTTTATTATGACCTAACAGTGCGTCAGAAAGTGTAGCGGATGCAAAGAGCCCAATCTAAGGAGAAAAATGCAACACAGAAGCAGCGCAGAACTTGTCGGGTGAAAGCGGGACCGTAGATGGCCGAGTTTGCTTCTTTAGTGTTTAATGGGACCTTCCCATGGTGTTGTAGCGTGACGTACAGGCCATGTGATTACTTGACTACTTAATGCCCAGTAGACCCAGACCCCAAACTTCAACTGAAAAGGGGCAGGGTGGCTACAGTGTTATAAAAGGGCAACTTTCATACAAGAGGGGCAAAGTTGTGTGACACAGCTCTTAAAATGGGAAATAATGCAATACTACATATAGTACCCTGATAAAAACCACTGTAACAACGCAAACTTTAAATGTAATCTGATTACCTACCCAAACTTTATGATGAGATAAGTGAAACTATAAGAACATTTTTGTCAACTCAAATTTTCCTTCGTCTTGGAGAGCAAATGGAAGCCTCATAGACAAAAAAGTTTTGTAATGCAACACACAATATGCATTTAAATGCATTTTATTAAAGTGCCACTCTGCTCAGAATACAAATTGCATGGAAATATTACAATGACATGAAAGAAATCCTACGGAGTAAGCCTAACACCATGTTTCAAAAGGATTTTGATGAATAACACTATTCAACCCATATAACTGAAGATTCCTTGAAAAACAAAATCTTCGGCTGTGTCTGTAAAACTTTCCTCATGATAAAATTAACTGTATCACATCGAATTAGGCAGATGTGACGTTAAGTAAGGCATTTATGCTGGGATGACATCAACAATGTTCAAAATGGCAGGGTCATATGTGTATACACGCCAGCGATTGATGACGTCATGTGTTCGTGGGTGACGTCACACCAGGCATAGTGGAAGCAACAAAAATATTTCGTTTCCGTATACTCTGACGAAATGTACAACATCGGTTTTAATTCACTGCAATATTTTCACAATTTAGGAAAGCAATTCAGACTATCCCAGTCTTCATCAATTCACCTTGCTTGTAAAACACAGATGTTTTGACATCAAAGTGGCTCAAACTTTTCAAATTTCCAGAAGTGATGACAGAAGGACTCATCAGGAAAAGACATTTATTATTATAGTATCTGGTATGTGTAGAAACATGAGATTGATGAATTCAATTTAATTCCTAATTTATTTCAAAAGACATTATCCAGACTAACAAATGACAGTGATACTGATATGATAGTTGTCATTTCAGTTAAGTTTTGCTGACGTTAGAGCAGTTTTCTCCCTTGCCAACCAGTGCTGTGCACATCCACACAGCAAGCTGTCAGATCTCGCTTCCCTATGGTCAATGTGGTGCGAGGTTATGTGGTATACCATATTCGCATGTGTAACAGGCACATTCATCAGTTCATGTCAGTGAGTGGCGCATCCATAACCAATGAGAAAAATTCCACAAAAAACCCTTGTACCCGTAAAAGTTTTGCAGAGTAACCTAGGATTTAGCTTCTTTGTGCCCACTGTGATTGGCAACACAGGTTTAAAAGCCATATAGCAGCAGGCCACATGCAGTGAGCAAACTAGGAAATATTCCGACCACCTGTGGGTTCATCTATGAATGGCTTTCTTTGACAACGTATATGGTTGCCTTATCAGTGTCTTTAAATGCACCTTGTCTTCGTTTTGTTTTGCCAAACCATGAGTAATACATTCCTTGAGCTGTACATGTTCTTCTTGTTTCGTCTGCGATGGCTAATGCCGAAATGGCAGCTTGGTTGACTGAACTTTCATACTACTCAGTGGTCTGTAGGCTTAGTTCACAATGCAAGACCTTGATTTGAATTCATATACCCATGTAACTGGCGCAGGGCTTTGTAGAGCTTTAAAATGTTGGTCAAAAAGTGCAGCAGTTACACATGCAAATACGATAAATGACATTGCAATAGATGTATGAAGGAATGAAGCGACACTAAATCTGCTTCGATTACGGCAGTCTGTTGACTCCAAGTGTGTTTACCAGTAAAAACACTAATGCAAACTTAAGTTCCCCTTCGTTGCCTGGCACCATTATACGTTCACTTTCAATTTTTCATCTTTTGGAGGAAGGTATTTAAAACAAAAAGTCGATATCCAAGTTTGCTTACTGAATCAAAGAGGGCGCCTTGACGGCACAAACTACTTCCATAGGCTTATGTGATAACGGCTGTGCAGACGTTGTTGTTTCCGTTTTGGGTTACTTTGTTTTTGCAGCAATTTTGATCCTGTCGAGGAAGGGCAGAAATTATTTGGTATTCAAAGAGGCAGGCCGGTAATAGGCATTCAAGGGGGCAGGGCGCAGATTTTAAGGGGCAGGGCAGTGCGCGCTTGTAAAACAGTAAAGCTCTGGGTCTGAGACCTTATCAATGTTGACAATTTTGCTGCAATCATATAAAACGGATCCAAATCTGGCCGTGATAAGCTACCGATAACTAGTTCTTAAGTTCAGTTGTTATATACTGACCTTCAAAGAAAATGCCTTCTCAGTGCTGTTAGCAGAATAAATCATGTAACGACACATACAGGGACATGTACAAGAACGGATACGGTAAATTGTTGGCTGCCACTATATCTGATGGTGAGAGAAATCTCTTCTGGAATTTTGTGAATAAGCTGCTTTTGTCATGTTGTTCATCATTAGAATTTACATCCAAGTATGTGACTTCAATGTTGCCAACAAAAAATTAGTTTTCTAACCATATATCTTTGTGTCTTAAATTGCAACTACGTTAAAGAAAGAATTATCATGCTGATATTCAAGAAAAAATGATAAAATGTAGTGTTTTTTAAAAGACTAAGGAAGTGCATATTACACATCATACATTAGTAGGAAAACATGCATAGATCCAGATATATTTTTGCAAAGGAATTAGTATAGAGATCAGTAGTATAGACAGAATGCAGTCAAGGAATACCTCACGCAGACATGTCATTTCTGAAACAGACGCCACGCACATTAGAGAGGTTTAGCAGCACAATGTACATGAACTTGTATGCTGATACAAATAAGCGAGATGATAATAAACCATGTAAGGTGTTTTGCTCAATCAAACCCATATACTTTTGCAAAAATGAAACGAGCAAGAAAATACAAATTACCAGAATAAAACAGCTGTCTTTTAAAAATATAACGAATCAAAAGAGAAAAATACCTATGAAAAAAAACAGACTGACCTTGACTGTGTCTTACATGTACTGTACATGTATATGTAAAAGTCCACAATGAGATATTATAACAGATACAGGAATTCAATAATTCTTCCATTTTCTATAATGATTATCAACTTGACAATATACACACTGTTGACAGATATGAAAATAATAAAACACTGTCATGTACCAAAAACACTTGAGGAAGTGAGACTTATGGCTTGAAAAGGGAGGCTGCTAAGATCAAAAAAGCAGGCCAAAATTAAGCAGTAACAGGTAACTTGGACTTTTCTAATTTGAACTTTGGGCATTAGGTCTTGCTCTCTGTATACAAAACTGAGCTTGTGCAGAACCTCTCTATTCTAAGTTAAGCTATGATCAAGGCTTGACATAACACAGGCAATGGCCAGTGCCCCCACTGTTTTATGTGACGTGCACAACGTGCACCTAAATATTTTGAGGCCGAAAGCAGTTACTGCATTCCTAATACCAAACCAAGAAAATGTTTCATTTAGAAACAGATTTGATTAAGGGACTCCCCTGTGGTAGACATTTGCGGAATGTAAAAAAAGTTTTGGACATCATGAAGCAAATGTACCTCCATTACAAAAGGGTGACTGTTTGGCTGAAGGATTTTTCAAACATAAATATGTGTTGGTCTTGGAAGCAAGCATGAACGTGTGGTTTCAATTTTTAGTGTATTTCACTTATTTTTCTGATGAAAAATATCGTTTTTGTGAAAGGGAAAATTTCAGGTTTAGTTATTCCCTCACCAAACATTCAAATATGTGTTAAATATTTTCAAATAAAATTGCAAATACTGCTTGCATCGTATGACAAATTACAAAACCAACAGTTAACACTGGCCAATGAAACTTGATTGCTAATCTCCAGTTACTGCCCGTATGCATTTTACTACCCACATCACTTTGTCATTATTTCCAATATTTTTCATTATTTATCCTATTTTAGTAACTCACAGCTCAATTTACAGAATACATTGTGGAACTTTGCTCTTTATTAACCCATGTGCCTTGGTTCTGCTACACAGGATGCAGTCCATCTATTTGAACTCTGGGTTTTATTCTGACATTGACGTTCTGATTCATCGCAACCCTGTGTCCACCACCTGAAATCAACAAACTTGGAGCAGATATCTTTGAAGTCGAAGTCCTGCTCTCCAGTTCAAATGGCTCACTGTTGGCAGCCATTTCGAACAATCTTGTAACCTACATCTGGTTCGAAAATGTAACAGAATTCTGGCAACGAAAACATTCTTGAAAACTATAACATTTTCATAATTATCTGTTGGCTCTACTTCAATCTTCATAATATACAACTGAGAAGGGCATAAAAATTTGGGTTTTGCCAGTTGTGAATATGTCAGTTTGTGTAGCACGAGCGCAAACCTCACAGAGAGCAGTTCCATCGACTTCGAGATCTGCAGCTATCTTACTGAATTTGGGTGATGAATCAGGGTTGCAATGAATGTCAAGAATTTTAAAATAAAATCCTGTGTACATCTAGACGGAATGTGTAGGATGCAGCTTTGTTCGGCCAAGGTCTAGAACCTTTGGAATGCATGACTCCAACACTAAACCATTTAGTACCCGGAGGTAACTTCATCTGTAGTCTGCGCTTTTATAGTTCTTCTTTTTTGAGAGACAGAAAAAGTTATGAAAACATGTGTTCACTGCTGTTTAATAGACTTTATTGTTTCTTGTTTCTTTTCGAATTTTCATTTGCCTAATGTAACAGCCCAGCTTACATGGAACATTATTATTATTTTTTATAATGCAGTAACAGAAAACATGACAATTTAATGATACTGATTGAGGTGTTTTGTTGATTACAGGTCATTTAGGTGTCACATCTCTGGGTTGTTTGAGTGTAAAGTGTTTCCAATGCCTGCTACAGCAGACTGTCATAATTTTTCACCCCACCCCAACACCTCCAGCCAGACCCATGCTGACAAGTAAACCGATCTTTATCTCACATTTGTTGACATTATCACAATCTTGCATGCATTACTTGGCTAAAAAAAAGAGAGTTAATCTGTCCAACAATTTGTATGATGCCAGCCATTTATGGCCTAATAAGAATGCAGAATTGCACGGTTTTACACGGACAAGATACATTTAATTTAGTGACAGTCTAGACCCGGAAAAGTATCCCCTGCCATCTGATCCGCCGAGACCAGCTCGCAGCAGGTGCTGCCAGGTAGGGTCATAGGCCGCCAGAACACCACTACAGACATACAACAGCCCTGCTCAGTTGGAAATCTAAGGACACAAGTGATAAACCAGTGCGCTTCCCCTGCGCATTTTGTCAACAAACCTTTTGAGTTTCGCCGGTAGATCACAATTTCCAGCTCTATCACATCACTCTCATCAAAAATGGCTGCGACGGAGCCTTAGAGCGTCGGAGGCGGAATAAATATAGGTCGCTGTAAGAATGTCAGATACTCTATTTTTAGGCGTTAATATTGCAATTTCCTGAGAGAGATCGTTAAAATATTACAAACCTCTTCTATTTCTTATCCATCTTTGGGACAGAACCGAAAAACACGAAAATTCCATATGTCACCGAAAGCGGAATAATATCAGGTCACTGTAGTCCGGTTGCTCACCGTGGCAAGTGGTTTTTGACGTCACAGCCACGTGAAGTAAATTTACAGTACAAAATGTACACAGTATAGATGCGCGAATAAGCTATGGACAACGTGATGGCGGCAAAAGGGAATGGTCAGACATAGGCGTCGGAATCAGGGGGAGGGAGGGGGGAGGGGGTAGTTGCGGGGATATCTTTTCAAACCAAGGCGAATGCTACGAGGTGCTGCGGGCAGTGACAAACAAGGGATGAAATTTGCCCCAGCATGGCCGCAGATATATCTGATGCAAAAGCTGATAATAATATCCATTATATGACACCACAATCTAGGCCTACCGGTAGTGTATAAGCCTAGGTTTTTCTATGATAATACAAGTACATGAAAGAGAGTGGACTATGTATCCAGACAAGCTACGACGAATTCAAGGATAGTTGTACTTTTACAACATGTATGCTGTATTAAGGCTACGGGCCGCTGTTATGTAGTGATCCATAGGCGAGCACATAGACTACTCGGTCACCAAAGGCCGGGTACTTAACTGGTATTACATTTTGACAGTTACCTTCATAATTTGTTTTGGAACATATAAGTGTAAGATTTTATATTTAAGACACGTTTGTACCGAAGGTTTGTGAATGAAGGATTCAGATGGACACCAAAATTAAGTTAGCCATTGTTTTTCAATTTTAATTTTTCCATCTCAAACAGCACAGAGGTCTAACCGATGTCAACATTGAGCAATCAGGAAAAAACTAGAAAAAGTGATTGTGAATCATCCAACCAAATTGCTTTTAAAAGAAAATTAATCTTGATATTATCTAAAAATCAGAGGAATTCCGTGTGCTGATTTTTTGTGAGCTATGTGACGTGTAAGAGATAAGTTTATTCACGAATGGTGAAGTGCTTCCTCCTGTCAGCATTTGTCGTGTTACACATTAGAATGAAAGATTCATTTTGATTTAACAGTTTATTGGAGTTTTTCCCTGGTGAAAATATTAAAATTTATATTCATCTGTTTCAGAATACAAAGGTTATTAAAGTTTAAATCAAATGTAATTAGTAACAGCAAAATAAAATCCAATACAATGTCACAAGTCTGTCAGGTGTGTGAGTGATATTGCTGTGTTCATACTTGCCAAGCCTAAATCTACGGACTCCAGGTTTAATCCTGGGCTAGTTTGCACCTAAGGCCAAAATATGAGGAAGCTGCTGCTTCCTCGCTCACCATTGTGGGTGAATAACAATGACTGCTCATCCCGGTATCAGTATAACAGACTGGGTGTCTTCACCAATTTCTCTGGTTGAGGCATCATGTGACAAAAGAGTGATGCAGTATATATATATATATACACATACAAATGACTCTTCGTTGAAATATGACTGAAATAATTGTTGACGTTAAACCCCAAATATCACAGCATCGAGTAGACTTAAAATTGTGATGATGCTTATCGATTTAAATTACAATGGCGTTTTTTCTCCAGAGTCCATGTCTTGTACAAGAATAGGTCTTCTCTCATGCACATACCTTATTTCTAATCATAGACTAATGATAGAACTTAACATGTAGAGATATTCTTACTTTTATTTATTATATACTGTACAATAACCACTGATATGAATCAATATTTTAGAATATATATCGACTAACATAGCATAACACTTGGCAGGCAAAATTTTGAACAGGATATCGTAAAGGAACCAGCTAAAATTAGATCAACTCTAATTATACAAGACATTTGCAGCTCTTCACTTCAGTGGTGTAATATTGATCAGAATGTGTCTCTGGGCATCTGGGTGCATGGTGCTTCCGGGGCCTACACGGCTTCTGGACCCTTGCCTAGTTGGCTGTGATAGTCAATCCGCCTCCCCCCCCCCAGATCACGACAGCTTCTGCTGCCTATGTCAAATTGATCACAATGCTCAAACCATGAGCAAGATACTTTATGCTTTGACACCAGGTGTTCCGCGTTTAATTTCAGTTTTAGTCTGGGCCACAAATATGAAAAAATCTTAAGTTAATATCAGTGTATAGGGTAGGCACTATATATATCCAATTAGCGGATCATTCTTTTTCGCCTTCACCCTAATTGCAACATATCTGTGTTATTTGCCTATGGTACTTTACATGTATGGCATGAAGACATTCATTAAATATTAAGTACATGCTGGTCCAGGCCTGACGGGTATGGTGCATACATGAGATTTGTAAAGGGATGAAATGCATTGTATGTCTTTGATTGAAAGACTGACGAATTGCTTTGGGTTTGCTGACTGCTTTGAGGTGGTCATCATTGTCAGTATTATTTAGTTTATAACATGCTGGTGTATCCTTTCTCCATTGCCAACATTCATTTAAATGTACATACATGTATTTTTGGTGCATGCTGCCTTACTGGAATAGTATGCTAATGACATCAGCTAGGAAACCCCATTTTTAGCTGATCATAAAAAATGTAGAAAACAGATTTTAAATTTTAAAGTCTGCTTGAACCACTTTGGAATTGAACTCGGGTCTTCTACTGAACTTTATATGAAGACAAATAGCCTAACACGATCTGCATCTGTATGCGTATTTAATATTCTGTCAGGCATTGCATACCTGTCAATATATTAAATTTACATATACGCGCCGTGAGTGGGTGGGTCCGCTAGTATTGTGCTATGGGAAATTGTCACATTGGGTTGGAGAGTGGGTGGGCCAGGGATAGTGGAAAGATATATGGATTGATCACACTGGGTAGATGGGCCAGCTAGTGGGAAGGTATGCAGGTTGGTCACATTGGTTTGGAGAGTGGGTGGGCCAGCTAGTGGGAAGCATGTGGACTGGCCACATTCATTTGGAAAGTGGGTGGGCCAGGTAATTGGAGTGTACGTGAATGGATCACATTGGTTTGGAGAGTGGGTAGGTCAGATATTTGGAGAGTATGTGCATTGGTCACATTGGTTTGGAGACTGGGTGGGCCAGCTAGCGGGAGGGTATGTGCAATGGTCACATTGGTTTGGAGAGTGGGTGGGTCACATAGTGGGAGGGTATGTGCATTGGTCACATTGGTTTGGAGAGTGGGTGGGTCACCTAGCGGGAGGGCATGTGCATGGGTCACATTGCTTTGGAGAGTGGGTGGGCCAGCTAGTGGGAGGGTATGTGGATTGATTGGGTGGGCCAACTAGTGGGTGGGTAAAAGGATTGGTCAGGTGGGTTTGGAGAGTGGGTGGGCCAGATATTTGGAGAGTATGTGCATGGGTCACATTGGCTTGGAGAGTGGGTGGGCCAGCTAGTGGGAGGGTATGTGCACTGGTCACATTGCTTGGGAGAGTGGGTGGGCCAGCTAGTGGGAGGGTATGTGCATTGGTCACATTGGTTTGGAGAGTGGGTGGGCCAGCTTGTGGGAGGGTATGTAGATTGAGTACATTGGTTTGGAAAGTGGGTGGGCAAACTAGTGTGAGAGTATGTTGATTGGTCACTATGGTTTGGAGTGTGGGTGGGCTGCTAGTTGGAGTGTGTATGGATTGGTCGCATTGGTTTGGAGAGTGGTGGTGCAGCTAGTGGGAGAATATATGTGAATTGGTCACATTGGCTGGTAGAGTGGATGGACCAGCTGGTGAGAGCTAGGGTATTGAATTGGTATGTATGTTTGTAAACTTGGGATTTAAAGAATAAGCTTTGTGGAACTTTCACAAATTATGATGGGATAAGTCTTCACACCTTCCATTTGGACCCCTCTATGCAAAAATGGATGAGTTCCAAGCGACCAAATAAGCACTCTAAATTATGCCCTAGACATTCTGAGGAAAGATGTTCTTATCTGGAATACAGACTAAAAATGGAGTTAGGAAAGTCAACACTGTTCCTCAAGACTGAAAATGCCATCATTATGTCACGTATATTTGGCAGATTTTTCTACAATTAAAATTACTTACCAGGTGCATTTTTCAGTTTGCACCAGTTTTTTTCATACATCAGTTATATCATTTAGTTGAGTAAAGTGAAAAATAGAACCAAGATGGTACACCTTTATTTTACTAATATTTCAATAATATGATGACAAGGAGACCTTAGTATGTATATTTACTGTCTTCTTTTGGCAAGGCGAGTCCATATCGTCAAAGTGCTGCCGCCACACTAAAGCATCACGTCGAAGGCACCAGACATGACACCCCACCAGGTCGCATTATGCGGACACCGGGCTGACCAGTCATGTTTCCTTTCTTTCACTCAGCCCCATGGGAGGCAGCAATAAGTACCATTTCTTTCAATCTTGACTTTATTTTCACTTTTATTGCTTTGTTTATTTGATTGGTGTTTCATGCCATTACCACAATTTTCATTTATACAGCGGTGGCCAGTATTATGGTAGGAGAAAACTGGGGAAAACCATGACAATTCACAGACCTCATGCCTAGTTTTATGTGTGGAGGAAACTGAAGTGCGTTTTCATGAGTGAAAAGTGTGCGACAAGGCCTGCAGGCCCCAGTAACAATAAAACCAAGGGAATCTCGAAATTCCTGTGTCTGAGACTGTGATTGAGCCCAGGTTTTACGCGACATGATGACTGACCGGCGGGCACGTCCACTCTGACCCACTCCCCAGTTGTGAGGACACATTGTACATGTACATGTCATTACACTGCAAATTCCAGTTTTTTGTTCTCAATCATTCCAGCTGGACATATTAACCAGGTAGCAATGTTTTCATATAATTATGCAGTTCATTTGAAGCATAAATATACCATGGGTACTGTTCTTTTCGAGAAACAGACATGGGTGGGATATATCCTGATGAACACTGAAAACAAGCATTTTACCAATTTACCTAAGCAATATTCATCCCATATTTGTTTTACTCCAGAGGGAAATTTACGTGTACATTAATCTAGTGGTAGAAGTAGGCCAGCACTGTGGCTGTGGTCGCACAGGTTGTTTCAAACCTAACTCGGCTAAGGTCAGCTCCAGGAAATGGCCGATCCCTACAGGCCCATATTGACTTACTGGCAGGTCCTACATGTGGATATTTATCTGAAGAAAGGCCAGATTCCTGTCCTCAGTACTTATCAGAATTGCTATTTAATTCACAAATTGGTGATGGAGCTTGTTTCCACATCCCTGTCCATCAATGCTCATTGGCTGGACAAGTCAAGTCTTCAATGGTACTGATACCAATCAGAATCGGTGTTCAAAGTCACAACTGAGTGAAACAGCTCCACAAACATCTAATTGGTCAAGCCTTATTGTACATGCACCAATTAGAATTGGTCATAGAGGTGCACAATTCACTTCCCAAAATACTGAAGCAAGACTGGATGAACCAAAGGCAGGCTTACTGAAGAGCACCTAGGCCATTCATCAGATATATTTAACAACATACAGTTACTTATTGTAGATACGAATTTAGTGAAACAGAATTGAAACTCTTAACAGCGATGCCATCTATCAGTTGGACAGGACTTATTTATATGCTGGTGAGAAGTGCAGATATTCACTTGCAGTTAATGAGTGCAAAAGAAAACAAAAAAAACCCCCAGATCACCTATATATATGATGTGGAATGGAAGGCATTGAGTGTATTTTTGTACCAGACATATCAATATCAGAAAAACTGACCAAGAAAATCTCATAACAGAGTAATACATGTATATGACAAAGAGAGAAAGCAAAATAAAACGTGTGCGATATGTATATGATATGGTAGTAGCTGTGGTTTCATATAAAAGCCAACGGATCTAAAAGCCTTAAATAACAAAATCAAAGTAACAAACAAGTGCTATATATTGAATCCAGACAGTAAACCTCATATCAAAAACCCTGTCGGGACATAAATAAACAAAAAGTGCGTGTAACTGTCACGCACAGAAAGAAATTTAAATAAAAGCCTATACATACAGGCTTACTGAGACAAGATTCAAGAAATAAAATAGGCATGTCACGTAAAGAACATGTATACCGATATTGTGCTATGACCTACATGCATGAATGCCTGGTTACAATAACAGTAGAGAGTTTAGGCACAACTGCCAGACAAAGTAAGTACAGTGACTTCCTACACTATAGCGTCCAGCCACATAATGTTGGCTACTACATTATCGCATTAAATCATCCAACCAGACTGGTACATGCATTCTCGACATTGCTGGATGCCATTTGCGAAGTCGTTCAACCAACATTACATGTATATCATCGTAGTTTGGTATTTACATTATTGCTGGCAATTAGTTGTCTGGCTGTGGTGTGAGGTCATCGGTTCAAAACCTGGAATAGTCGGTCAGTCTTCAGAGCTAGTACCTGTCCTATGCTTATACAGCGTAAATCCAAAATGTCAATGATAATGTTAACACTACAAACGATAGCCCAAGCATTTGTATTTGTGTGAATGTGACAAAAACAATATCTACATGTACATGTAGTTACATGTCTATCCGTACACACTTACAAAATTCAGAATAACTGAACAAAAGTGGTAAACAAACAAAACCTGACAATATGTCCTTGCACTTGTCACACAAGCATGTAATTAAATGACACCATTAAACCCTCTATCATTTCACTTTCTGTATATAATATAACGTATGCAAATGAGTTCCTTATTATCAAACTTCAGCACCAATGTGAACAAACTAATTCTTGAATGTAAAAATAGAACTTGTACAGTAGACAAAACTAATTACTCTTCAAGAATGTCAAATTTCACTATCATCACATGAATCATTATTTATAATAGTCACATACTTGTATGCATCATATATCATATAATGGGCGCAAGCCACTAATCATAAACATACATGTGTACAACACGATTTTTTATATTTACTGGGTATTCATTTATTTCATTACGGTACAATGCTACACTCGCGCATATTTCATTTAAATATACACTATGCGCTATGGTTGCCATTTTATGGTTGGAGTAAAGCTACCAGCTTTTGGTAGGTAACTGATAAATTTACCACGTGATGTAGCTGATGTGTGTCAAACTGATGAACGGTAAATGATCTGTAGCAAAATTCATTCCATCATAACATCTTTTAAGCTTCATGTAAGACCATGCAAATAGCCACAAGAGGGCTGTCGACCACTAGTATATTAATTGCTACCAAGAAGACCCCAGGAATAATGGAGGCAAAAGTAAATGAAAGACTGTGTCCTAGTGATTGATACATGTATTATTTCAACAACTAATGAACCAGTAAAACTAACTAAGAACTAAGAATAAAATGTAAACAATCGTATAAAGTCACTGTGTACAAATATTAGTAAAAGTTGATGTATACCAATACTGTCTTCAGAACAACAGGTTTCCATCAGTATGACTACATATCAACATCATAGAGTATGAATAGTTCTAAAGCACCCATAAAACAATTCCATGTATACACTTGGAACTCACAAATAAAATGAGCAAATGATGGCCTCAAGTAGTATACAATTAATATAAACCATCAGGCAACTCAATGCTCAACAAATGACTCATTGTCAAAAACATGAGTCACATATGAAATTGAGGTGCAGCAGAACTGGACACCTATTCCATATTATTTTGTCCGTTTTCAGATACTGATATCAATTCGTAAATCAGTCAACCTTGTAGACTGACTTACTGATTGATTGGTGAATAATGCTACCACACTTTTATAATCTATCCTTTTTTGAGACAACTTTTGCTCCTTTGAACCAAAATATTTAAATTATATAATAAATAAAAATTTATTTGCATACCTGCAATCAAAGTTGTAACTGGAGAGTATTGAACTATGTCTGAATTACTGTTACAAGACAGAACTCAGATTTATGGGTAATACCGTACACAGGAAACTAGGGGAAACCACTGAACCATGCCAAAAATCTGTTGATCCTATGAGTTCACTGTTCACGAATTAGCAGACTTTCATCAAAAAATGATATCACACTTGGCTAGTAATTTCCCTGGGTCTCATTTCACTAACAAGTTGCCACTATTAATCTTAAGTAACAAGTGCTAAATTTTACCTGCCCGTACACAATAAGGTATAGGTAGAAGCCTTTTGTGAAGCCGTCATATGTAGTAATTGTTAACTGAGGACCTGAGTTGTGAGTTCATCCTTTAGTGAAATGGGGCTGGGAGCCAGTGGCTGACTTCAATGCCCCCCAGATCTAAATACTTTATTCAATTTATTCAATTTTATTTATGTCCATTCAATCAGCGAACATGTGGGCCAACTGGGTATAAAATTAATATTGAAAGCTGAATATGTGACATATTGTTCATTAAATGGGCTAACCATGTAGGGAAAAGGAAACTCTGTATTCCTGTTATAATTACATGTATATTGGCTAAAAGTGGCACACCAGTTGTCCCAACAATTAGAAGAAATATTGTATATATTACACATGTATGACACTTCTTGCTGAGTTTTACTCAAGATAAATACATATTAACATTGGTTATTAGATCAATCAACGTTCTAACTCAAACATTTGCCTCAATGACATTTACACTAGTATTTAGCAACAAACGTATTCCTGCATCCACCATGTTTGCTGGTGAAACTTTGGATTCAGATTAGCCTCATTTATATCAGTAATGCTGTTTGGTAACCCCATATTAAACTTCCATTCATACAACTGTATCACAAAAGCAAAGTATGTTTTTCGCCTCCCTGGTTATACCAGTAGTGAAATAATGAAAGGTATTTTTGAAGAATATATACTTCAGGTATATGTATGTCAGGTCTAATGTAAAGAACTACATGTATCACCCTCTGTCCAAGTAAAAATGAAAAGATTAATAAAATTAAGTATAATGTATATTCATACATTGAACACACCATTTGTCGTCTCAGTGTTATGCCTTATTTTGCCATACACATGATGTTCCTATGTGAAAAGCTATAGAGGTACACTTCCCTAAACCTTTTCCCCTATAATATCTCAGTAAAGTATATCAAATTCACAGTTCGTTGTAGCCTGGTATGAAACTGGAGGAGCTGAGTAACCATTGGCATGGTTCCCATCCATCAACTGGCTGAAGTCCTCAGTTTGTACGCCCTGGCTAACAGTGCTATGGCTGGAGGCCACCTCTGGCTGAGTGATTTCTAACAGAGCTTCCGAGTCCTCAGTTAAAGACTGGGGTTCTAGACGAATAGCACCTTCCTCTGACAGGGAGGTGGGGCTAGGTAATCGTTGCACTCCAGGCATTTCTGGCACTGGGTATTGGCTAAGCACACTGTCGAGTTGTGCTATGGTGAATGCCACCTCATCGGCTGGTGTGTCATCCATGAAGGTGCTAGGCCCAACGCTGAACATGGCCTCTTCATATGTGGGCGGAGGGTCCTCAGGGTAGGGGTAAGGAGGCGGCAACACGGGCACCCCTGGGGCACTGCGCAGCCTCCCTGGAGTCCTTGCATCCGTTGCACTGGTGTGCATGATGAATTCCCCATTAATAGCATTGGTGGAGCATAAGCCTTCGTCACTTAGCGAGGATGACAGGGAAGACGCTGAGATATTATTACTGGAGTAAAATGTTTGCCTTTCTTCATGATTATTGTTTCTTCTCGTGAACATGTCCAGGTTATCTAGTCCTAATGAACTGGATGATGACCTTTCCTCGTCATCTCCAGGAAGACTTTCTTCACGTCGATTTTGAGCAACAGAAGGAGGACAATCCTCATAGGATGAGCTCACTGCTCTGTAGTCCTCCCAACGCTGACCTTCGAGGATAGTGATTGGTTGAATTGTTGAGAGAATCTTTGGTGTGAAAGCATCCATCTTGCTTAAGTCAATGACACGGTTGTGCGAGGAAGGAACTTGCACATGTCGGTGCGTTGTCTGTGCAACCAGCCAATGAGAAATTGACAAATGGTTACTGAATGGAAATCCTAGTCGCACCATACTTACAGAGTGATGGAAGCCCACCACATCAAATATCAGATTCTGATATGAATGACAAGTTCATGACGAATGACCACCCACATCCTGGTAAATAGTTTCATTCCATGAATATTACCTGAAATCTGAAAACAAGAAAACATCATAAAATTACCATACTTGTAACATATGAATATCATACAATTTACCCTGAAGGTAGAACTAGCTGGCTGTCAGTAGCAATTAATGTACCTGTAATGATATAGAAATGTATTAATAATGTATTTTTTTATACGGGAAATTTTTCACACATATATACCAAAGATAATATAACTAACTTTCAAAAGTCTTCTCCTAATGGAACCTTAACCTCAAAATTACCATATTAATGGCTCTATTTAACATCTCAGAAATGCACAGTATCCTCAATACCGGGGATGTACAAATATCAAAGTTTTACAGATGCTGTAAAACTGTTTACAATTATGATGGTCTACACATGAATTGCATATAAGTCAAATCTGTCTCTTGAGACTAACGATGTTTGGGTGGGACATGAGTGGGTGCTCTCGCAAACTAATGCAAAACAACTCTAAAAAGGGGTGATTTCCAGTAGTCGCTACAGAATACACACCTGACAGACACAATTCCGCGATCCCATTTCAGTCAATTTTGCTTTGTTATTTTTCTGGACTTTCTGCTCACAAAAAACACAGGTGATCAGACTTTCCACTGTAGGCTCTTTGGTCTTAAGTTGAACCAAAACGCCCTGCATTTTTTGTTATTTTGTTTTAGTTTGTGAGAGGACCCACTCATGTCTCGCCAAAACAGCGTTTATCTTGCGAGCTGCTCCAGTGCTGATACAGCTTATTCAACACTATTAAAATTTACACAATAAATGTTACCAGAAATTACATCTTCAGTTCAGTTCTTTTTCAGCCTGTATGGTTTTGAAGTACATGTACCTTTACAGTTATCAACAAATCGTCGACCATGCCTGTAGATCATCTAGACTGTCAGAATTTTTAACTACTGACAGTGTCAACATGGATTTCACAACTTTAAACTGTTATACTCGCTGAGGCCTTGTTGACGGACTACATAATGTAGGCCTACTGTAACATCTGGTTGCTTAACAAGTTCGTAAACACGTACTGTATGTTGCAGTTTCCCTGTAAATTTGCGAAACATCACAAACGATGCCCAAAGTTAAACAAGAGTTAACAGACTGAAGTGACAAACAAGTCTTATCAAGTTTGGCCGATGGCATTCGAATCCTGACAAACAACTAGCGACCTTAAATACAACACATGCCACTCACAAGCGCTTACTTCCTTCTCGCTGTATCAGTCATTCACCCGCATTTTCAGCCAATCGCTGTGCCGTTCATTCGTTGCTGTGGTATTACAAACATGGCGGCCTCCACCAACCACACCATGTTGGGTGGTAAACTTTGCTGCCTCTGCCTGTCGAGGCCGTATATCTGCAGAAAAATCGCTCGCCGCTCAATAAAGTTTTCGGTAAGTGCCTAGTGATTCAGAACAATTAGTACTCTGACAGCTCCACTGTATGTCTTTGTTCATAAAGACTTTCAGCGACTTCATCGGTAAACAGTACTTCAATGTTGTTGTCGTTGCTGACAGCACTACATGTAGGAACCTCAGGAACTCTCATCTACTCACGTCTTATCTGGTCTCTCAATATATGTCATTACACCGAACGTAGTGAGGCGAGGCCGAAGGCCGAGCCGAGCGAAATGAGGCCTATTTATACCATGTAAGTTTATCTACCTGCGGTAATTTTTTATATATGGAGAGACCATATAAGGCCAGTCCTATAGAATATGACTCAGTGTTTTAACTCAGAGTGTTTACTCAGAGTAATGGTTTATATTAAAACAAAAATCCCGAAGAAAAGTCACAATTTTATCACAGTAAAGTGTTTTGAAGTCAAGACTAAGTCTGACTTAAGTCTAAAGCAGGTTTGTCATCCTGGGGCCTGGGTTTCACAGATGTCACGACCTGCATGGGCAAATTATTTAGTAATAACAGTCCAACTGTTGAACATTTGAACCAAGCTGAACAAAAGTCCAATATGTCACATAATCAAACCTACCTTGCCTGAGGTTTGAGTGTGATTGATACAAGGCATTAAACTATTTGACTTCTGTTTTATTGGCTAAATTATTGTTAAAAGATGCAGGTTTTGACCACTTTACAATGGTAAACTCTGAATTAGAGCGGTATTTTAGCAGTTTAGGTATTGTGGTGGTGCGTTTAGGACAACAATACTATGCTCACATTTGTCTCATTTCTTTACCAGGCTGTTCACAAAGCTGAGAGTATGGATGTCTCACAGACAAAACCTTCACTAGCCTTGCAGTTAGATGGCGATGTACAGCAAAAACTGAAAAGGAGCGAACTGAAGCACAGGCTTCACCCTGGAGTGTTGAAAATCAAGGCAGTGTCCCTGCCCATGCCTCTTGTGGAGGCTGTGCAGGTTTTGCTGGAGAGTGAGTTATCTTCCTTGGTGTACACCCTGGCTGTCTCCCCTGATATGATACTTATTATAGCCTGCTCCTCAGTTAAATGTATGATTGCAGTGATATCCTGGGGAATGTTAGGATGTTTTAATGCAAACTCAATACATCTAAATGGCTGGCAGAGTGGCCTGTGTATGTATGCCCATAGGTATGGGCAATATCTGACTGAGGAAATGGAATTTTTTCTGCGTTTTACATGATTCATTCAGTCGTAAATTTGCATGCAAGTCATAGCTGAGTGGTCAAGATCACTAGGACAAATGAGATGTGGGTTCAAATGTGTGGTTTGCTGAGCTTTCACTGTTCATGGGTCCCTGGTGATACAAATTGATAGACAGTGCTTTGCCTTATTGTGCAGCCCAGTGTTCAGTTAGCACCACTTGTCTTCCACTACTGTGATGTTTATGTCTGTGTGTCCCACTTGTGGAGGTTCCTCAGTACAAGCCTGAATTCTTGAGTATGGTATCATGCAACATTTAAAGGCGTAGACACCACAAAAAATGAAGTTATGGTCATTTAATTTGGTGAAAAACGTCTTGGAAAATCAGTGAAGGTATTTACACATACAGTTTATCATGGTCTCTAACTCACCATAACTTCATTTTTCCGGTGTCCCTTTAAATCAAAATCCTGCTTTAAACCTCAATGCAATGTTATGTATATGTATTTGACGTAGCATTTTAGTACATCATCTAACAACATTCAAATAAGTAGGTAAATAAGTAAATCATTATTTATTGGATGCAGCAGTGTGCTAATTGTGATGTTTTTCATTGCGTTGTTACTTTAGAATATCCTTTTGATCATTTATCAACAAACGCTGAGAAATTTAGCCGGTACCTGAAGTGCAGACATCCCCCAGCAGAAGCTGAAGAGCTGAGAAATAAGGCAATGCTGATAGAGGAGAGCGTCAGGCAGGAAGAAGGTACAGCCTCCATCAAGAGTAACGCTCCTGTTTTCCTAAAACGATGTACTTTAATGGACTGTTTCGGTAATGAACAACACCTGTACTCATGTTTGCGCAGTCCAGTGTTTGTTGAAGACTACTTGTCTTCCATCAGTATTCATCTCCATGCTTGTGGGAAGACAAAGTTGATCAGTAACATGCCAAAGGTTGGTGCTTTTCCTTGGGCACTCACCCCAAAATACTTACTGCCAAACTATAAGTGAAAAATCCTAGACTACAGTGTTAAATACCAGTCAGATAATTAAATACAGGAATGCTCTCTATTGGCCAAACTGCAGTTTAAAAATTCACTTCGGTTTTTTTTTCTAAGCATAAGTTGGACTGTATAAGGTCTTCATATTAAGGCCAAGTCCAACACTTTAAAGGAATTAAAGAAAAACAAAACCAAGTAGTTACAATTATCCTTGTATGTGAAATGGTTGCTTATAAAATATATTTAGTTATTTATTTAATTGTGGATCCACACTGTTCTCAAGTATTATGACATTTCACTTATACGATGTAAGTGGGTGGAGTGGAGAAAATGAAGTGACTGGCAAGAATCACAGATCTTTGGCTAAAGGTTTGTGCAAACATGCATAAAAAAAGATGAGAGCGATGACATTTGCTGAAAGGCAACTGGTCAGTGGAATGGTAGTACTAGGTCATGGAACAGCACCTGTTGACCTGTGACCAGTGTGCGTGCACAGTGGTTAGTGCATCTGCCTTATAAGGGATAGTTTCGGTGTTCAGTCCAGGCTCAAGTCTTAGATTTTGAAAGTTGACCTTGGAACTGCCTCACTGAGTGCTTAGCATGAGAGGATAAGACCAATTAGTTTGTGAATCAAGAGATTTGTCATGTCTTAAGCATGGCATTTCTGTGAGGAAGCACTATAAATATGTCTGCTCTGTGACGATATCCGGCCTTCTCCAAGGATATTGGACAAGCAACATTAAACCCCAATGAAACAAGCAGTATTGGGCTTTGAAGAGGCACGCGATATATTCAGCGCAAAATTACATGTACATTGATTTATTCTTAATTACCAAAGCAGTATATATTTGATTAATTTCAAGAATCCATTTGCAAGAACGTTACATGTACTTTATATACACGTGATACACTAATCATTAGAAACACAAAGCCTTTTTAAATATTCCAGTGTTCAACTATCCTTCAAGGCCATACTTTGAGAAAAAATTATGAAGATGACTAGAGAAATGTTACAAAAAGTCAACAAGATGCTCTCTGTAAGCTGTTTAGTCTGTGAATGAAAGAAATTTGTTTGAAAACTCACCTTTATGTTGGAAAACCATCATATTTTTGTTCAACAGAACAAATTTTTTCTGGAACTAAAATAGCTGTTGACATTGCAGTGTCCTTATTCCAATATACTATTTATGTTTACAGTTGGAGACAAAAGTATCACGGATTTGGACCCAGAAGAAAATCGACTGTTGGAGAGTAAAGTGAAAGGGAAGACGTTGAAGCAGCTCAGGAAACAAGTGTACCACTGGAAAAGCATTAAGTGAGATTCAGACGTATTATAAAACCTTACCGTGGGGTGGATATGGAGGGGTGGGAGTGTTAGGACTGAACGGCTAAATTTCTTGTCTTGTAGGTGTAGGTTCAACCCCTTCCGCAGAGCCTTAATGACAAAAAGCTATCAATAGTGCTTCTAAGCGTGCTTTGATGGTCTTACCCAAAGTTTCTGTGGAAATCCTATGGAGCTCACTCTACGTGTGCCACCACTCATAAAGTTTGTCAGTTCCTTGCCAAAGGTCAGCAGTTTACTCTTCGTAGTTTGATTTTCTCCACCGATAAAACTGACCACAGTGAAATAAGTGGAAAATTCATGAGTATGTAAAATGATACCAATAAGATGAATATGCAACAAAGGACCTAGACTCACTTTCAAATCCAGACCACTATAGCCAAGAGGTTAGTA
This sequence comes from Acanthopleura granulata, assembly GCA_016165875.1. Lineage (NCBI taxonomy): Eukaryota > Metazoa > Mollusca > Polyplacophora > Chitonida > Chitonidae > Acanthopleura > Acanthopleura granulata. The sequence continues at coordinate 19,664,140 of JABBOT010000080.1, read as the reverse complement.
AGGTAGTGCAACGTAATGGCCCAGGTGCCTGTCACCAGTGCGATGAATGTGAGTTCAAGCCCGGCTCACACTGGCTTTCTTTCAGGTCTTTCCTTTGGAAGGTCCAACAGCAACCTGCGGTTGGTCGTGGGTTTCCCCTGGACTCTGCCCAATTTCCTCCCACCACAATGCTGGCCATCGTTGTACAAGTGAAACATTCTTGAGTATAACGTAAAGCACCAATCAAATAAATAAATAAATCCCACAATAATGCTGGCAGCTTAAAAAATTGACATTTATCTCTTTCGGACTTTGTTTTGATATTCTTATATATATATAATGTATATATGAATATGAAATTTACAGTCTGAATGTGTAACATACCATTGCGTTGTCAGAAGTGAAATGGGTTATAACCCTAACAACTGAAGTGGGTAATAGTTCTTGTTTTGCTCCTGTTTAGATATACAGCTTATAAAGGCTTCCTGTACATGGTGGGGAAAATGGACCACGATTACGCAGCACTTCTGAGGTGTTTAAATGAGGTGCGTACAAATACTGGCCAACTGTATTGTGACCTTGAATTTTTCTGTATTGTTGACACATTTCTGTAAAAATTTACACGGGGTCGGACAGTTGGATTCAAATGTGATGTTTTAGAAAGTCGTTCTTAACCATGGTAAGAAAACTCTTTTGTTTTGTGCCCAAAGCTTTTATAAGCTTTTTAAAACATGTAACAGTAAAGTAGCAGTCAAAAGTATAATTTGCTCTTTTATTGTTATCAGCTTTGGTATGTCAGTTGAGTGTTTGACCTGCTGTGGTAGCACATTATTGAATTTACACCTGTTTATTTATTTCTGTAGATTCGTTCGAGAATTCCAGAATTCACCCCTAGAAGTGTGTTTGATTACGGCTCTGGTGTAGGCTCTGTTGTATGGTAAGACAAACTCATTATGCTGACACTTGAGGATTAATAATGAGATAATGAGGATTAATGAAAAGATGCTGCTGTAGATGTGGTGTTGTCCATGTGTGGACTGTTGTTTTAAGTTATGTTGAGAAGTGCATTTTGATGGATTCATTCTACTATTTTTATGTATTCTATGTAAATGCATCACAGTGCATTATGTAGTCATGACAATTCCCCAACTCTCAGACGGGAAGTTGTTGACCAAAATACAATCAAAAGCAAATAGTTCTAAAGAAGATGCACAGAATTAACCTTTCTGGTGTCCAGTTTTGATAAATGTTCTTTTTAAAAAGTATTATAGTGAGGAGATATGAAGTAACAAATCAGTAAAATGAATTTAACATTTAAAAATGTTATTTTTTTTGTCCTGCACATGCAGGAATATTTTGTCGTTTTTGTGAGGGTCGTTCGGGCTACAGTGCCAGACCTGTCAGTTTGTGAGAGGTAAATGATTCAGAGGACAAATCTTTATCAATACGTATAAATTAAAAAGGTTTTAAGTGACATAGGGTCATTTTCATGCTAATAACGCAGTGTTAGAGGTGTGATCGCTTTCATTTTGTGTTTTGGCTGCTTTTGGTCTTCACGGGCCCCACGCCTGCTTGATACTTGGTCGCCATCTTGGAAAAGCATTCATCATCGAAGCCCACTTGTGTAACTGTCTATCTCATAGATGCCATATTCAATAAATATTGCGTCACTCTCTAAATATGAAAGATCAATAACTGTTGAACAGTAGTGGATTTGGATCAATACTTATTGTGGTTTTGCCGAATACCCAGACCCGATCTGAGATCGACAGACTGGGGCTAAGACCGGCTTTTACTTGGCCAGCACTACCGAGTGTTTATGTTAAGTGATAAATCCTTTTCAAGGAATTAGAATGATGATGTCATATTCTAGAATGATACAGGTCCATACCCATGTGTACCTGCCAATAACAATACAGATGTCAAAGTAAGTTCAGGTTTAAACTTCTTTTAAACTCATCAGAAGTCACGATTCGGTATTAACGAAAATTTGACACTGTATAATGTATTGCATTTCGTATTTGAAGTTACTTCAACATTATGTAGGGCATCCCAGGACAAAATTTATAAAGCTTAGCATAGCTTATTACATGATTTTTTGTGAGGTTTATTTGGGTAATTTGAGATGAAAGGGGTGTACTTAACAATTCAGATGGGGTTGACAATGTCCGACCACAGTGCAGCAGGAGTAACTGTACTATGTATACTACCATGCCTCACCTGAAGCATAGTTTGTATAAAAGGTAGAGAAACTATATGTTGGCTAGATATCAATGAAATTCTTCTCGGCCCCTATCTTAGGGTAGACATGTATGCTAGTTAGACTATATAAATTATGGTATATCAGTTAATTATATACAGACTTTATTTTACTGGAAAGAAATGTTTTTCATAACTTTCTTCCATGGAGTCGATTTTGCGCTTCTTGTTTGTTGTCATGTTGGTTCCCATTAATGTGAAATACAGCACCGAAGAGTTGTTGTTGCTTAGGCCAGTATGGATGAAATCCCCAGCCTGCAGGCAACAGTTCGAATGTTTATCACTAATTAGCATTTGCTCTCCTCATAAAGCAATTCTCACACCTCCTATCTTATGCAACAAACAGTTGATGGATAAAAATGTGAAATTGTGATAGATTTACTGATAGTTGTGTCTTGATCATAAACAAAGGTGAGGTAACAAAGTTATCTACATGAAAGAGACCTGAGCATTCATCATAGAATACATTTCCATGCCTATAGGCTCTAGTTAAATTCTGACATTCATCTTAAGACTGAGTCCTTCCCTGCCACTCAAACAAGTCGATGGACACAAGTGGCACTCCAGCTGACCTCTTTTTTTTTTTCAACTTCTCTTTGTTCTTAACTTACTAAAGTAAATTTAGTGAAACTAATTAACTCCATGTAGATGGACTACTGCGATTTACTTTTATACACGCACTTCACTGGAAAAAATTGTAGATCAGTATAGCATAAATAAGTTCATTTGCCTGCTGGCTGGGAAAGTATGACATGCGCCTGGAGGTGGTATGTATGTTTACAGGGGAGTGAACTCTGTGTGGAAGGACAAGGTGCAGGAGTACTACTGTGTGGACAGGTCTGGTGAGATGAACACCTTAGCCAGGCTGCTCTTACAAGGTATGTCTGCACGAGTCTAGCACGAGATGGTTTCGTCACTATGACTTGGTTTTACCACAGCAATCATCTTGGCGAAAATCATTAATGTATGTCTACAATAATTTGTTTTGATTAGGTCTCATGATCTTTAGCACAAAATTTTTATGCTTTTGAAAAGAATTAGAGAAATCCATTCCCCTAATGTTTGACGTCCTTTGTGGCTGCCAATGCATCATTTCTTATATAGCAGCCAGTTTTCAACTTTCAGTGTGGCTGCAAATGTTTGACTTCCAATAGAGCAGCTAACATTTTGTCTTTGTTATAGCTTTTTCATATATCACAGAATTTACAGGGCACTATTGAAAGAATGAACATCCTATAAAAAATTTTCACCCATGAATAGTTTCTGTGAGGTATATATTTGTACGTGTATTGTCTGTTTCAGACGGAGAAGAAAATAAGCAGATGCGTGTGTCAGGTGTCCATTTCCGACAGTTCCATCCTTCCTCTAAGGTAACACTACCTATATCACAACAATGTGCTACATATCTGAATTTTATGAATTTTTATTAATTAGAATGTTTTGAAATTGACACAATTGATAATCCCTCAGTTACACATGCACAGAAAATTTGCCACATCTTTTTTGGATTGCAAAAAATTGGATAAAAGGCATTGATGATGAGAAATAGTCAGTGGCTTTTTGCAGGTTATCTCTGTTGACCAAGAATACACAAATAGCTTAAGCCCTGGGCCATGTTCTTCTTGGGCCTTTTCTGGGCAGAAAGAATTGTAGCTGGCGCATGTGGTAAGATCTAGGAATAGAAAAAAAAATCAAAATTGTCACGGGTTTTGTTGGTTTTGTAATCACAGGTTTTTGTTGGCTTTTGTCGCCTTACTACATACAGAGAACATTACAACAGATAGGTGGCCACAATACTGATGAAAACTACATGGTTTACCTCCCTTTATTTTTGAAACACTGACATCCCACATGTAGTGGCACTTGCTACTTTTTCTGGTATCCCAGGGCGCTGGGAACATGGTGTATTTTTTTATTTATTTGATTGGTGTTTTACGCCGTACTCAAGAATACTTCACTCGTATGACGGTGGCCAGCATTATGGTGGGAGGAAACTCTGCAGAGTCTGAGTGAAACCCATGACCATTCACAGGTTGCTGGCAGACCTTCCCTAGTACTGCTGGAGAGGAAGCCAGGGTGAGCTGGACTTGAAGTCACAGTGACAGCATTGGCGGAAGGCTTCTTGGTCATTACACTGTGCTAGCGCGCTAACCGAGTGAGCCGCGGAGGCCCCCAGGAACATGTTGTGTTTTGAGTAGAGTCGCATGGATGGGGAATTATTTGTGCTGTGACAGTCTGAAAATAATGAGAGGCAAGGAATGAATGGTCCATGTTCATCTGTACATAGGACAAATATTCCTTGTACAGAAGTACCATGAACACTTGACATTTTATGACTTTGACCAGGATTTTGATGCAGTTTTTAAGTAAAGCTATTTTCTTCATGTATAAGGGCACATTTTGTTGGTCTTTTGTTGTTTGTCTTGATTGTGTTTGCTTGTTTATGTTAGCATGATGTTTCCTCTTGACAGCGCCAATTTGACCTTACCGTGTCAACGTTTTCATTGTTCGAGTTCCCCAGCAAGTTAGAACGTCTTGCAGCTGTGAAGAATTTGTGGGACATGACTGGAGAATTTATGGTAGGTCATTAATTATATTTTGAATCACTTACCCATTTCATGCTGTTAGCTCCTAGTGTTTCGGATGTGGTGTTATATCAGGGTGTCTGTCCGGCACAGGGTGGTGGTTTTTTCTTCACTCTACCCAGTTTCCCTCAACCATAAACCTTACCAATGTTCTGACATTTATCATAACCCCAGCAAGGCTACTGTTAAAGTTCACTTGGTGCAACACAACCGACCTTCCAATAGGGGCCTTAACACTTGAAAGTTTTTTGTGCCTTTTATTTATTTATTTTTTTTAATTTTTTTATATCCAGGTTAATTTCTTTAAAACCCTGATTATTCCAAAATAGAAAATAGAAGTTCCTACCGACTGACAGACCCACAGGGTTAGTTAATACCCAACAACGATTTTTGTAAGGTGGACCTCAAAAACCACATCACGATGACAGCAGCATGAGTCTTACTTGAGGCACTGTGGAGTTACAAGTTGTAAGCTGGCGACTCTAAAAATTGTCACTGAGCATAAAATACTAGAAAAACATTAAAATTCTTCAATACACGGTGAAATACAAATCCCCCCAAATAAGTGCTATTATAAAATGATAAAGCCATGAGATGTTGATGAGTATTTGAATTCCAACTCTCAACATTTTTTTTTTACATCTGTATTTAGAAGCCTCCAGATGTTTAAGATACCAGAATCTTCCATTGTGGATACAAGCATTAACATGTGTATATACCTGTGTAACGTGAACTGAAATGTTGTCTTTTAGATATTGGTGGAGAATGGATCTGTTGCTGGATTCAAACTCATACAAGAGGCCAGGGAGTACATTTTAGGGGTAAGATTTTGGCCTGAAATCCTTGAAACTCAGCAACAGTTGAGTTGTGACAGCTTGGTCAACAGGCTCACCCTTCAGTCACTGGACACCTGAGGTGTTGGTTCAATTCCAGCCTTAGGCACCAATTTTGTTGATTTCTTGTCATTCTTTATGCCTTCACTGTTTCGAGGAGCTTGGTGAAAGTTAGCAGTCTTACAATGGCTTAATACAGTGTGTGAAGTTTATAAATCATTTACTTTTGCTTGCAACCAGCAGATGGTCGTGGGCTTCCCTTGGGCTCTGCCTGCTTTCCTCTCGCCATAATGCTGGCAGCCGTCGCGTTAAACCTGTGGTGAAATCAGTTTGGTTGTATGTGGGAAGGTCTTCCCTCAACTTGCAGATGGTTAAAAGGCTCCTCTGGGCTAGGCTTGGTTTCTCCCCACCTTAACATATATATTTAAGCCTTCCTTACTACAGCGTAAAACGCCAAATAAGTCAATAATAGAAATCAGTCTGTGACAAATGGAGAAGTGTGGAATGTGGTCTGAAATTTACTCAAGGCTCAAAGCCAAGTCACATCATCACTTTTGACATGTTATAAAGACAAGTTGTGACTGCAAAATGGCAAGCAATTTTCGTAAATCTGGGCTTGTTTGCACAATAAATTTGTGAGGGGGGGGGGTCTTGGTGAATTCTGATAAAAAGACTCTGAAGACAGACACACAAAAGAGTCAGCATGGTTGCAGATGGTGTGATAAGACGTTATTGTTTGTTATCATCGATCATTTCTGACATATTGGAATTGGTCAGGCCTCCCGATCACGAAGCTGTCTCAGACTTGAATCAGATTTAGTCTTTAGTTCAACTTCACTTAAAAGTTAAGACTAAGTTTCACTTAAGTCTAAGACAGCTTTGTGATACTGGGGTCAGGCCTGGTCATTGAAGCTTTGAACTAGGTCATTTCTGGCACTGTCTAGGACTACTGAAATACCAGTTTGTTCTAAAAAATTCAATATTGACAAACCTTTTTCCTCTGAATTTTTTCAGCTGGGTGATTCGAGTGATGGCCATGTTTTTGCCCCAGTAAGTCTTGCATTGTCAGAGTTGATTAACTGTAGCCTTATGAAAAATAAAAATATTCACAGAGTAGCATAAGCAGTGCTAAACCAGAAGATATAAGCAACTATTTTAGCCCTGGATAAATATATGCAGAACATGTACATTGTCATTTTAACACAGGAATTTTTGTCTTCAGAACAAGTAGTATATTTGTACATATTGCCTACTCAGTCATGTTTTACTGTGCTATGATATCATTATGTTTATGACGGTTCACGTCTTACATTGTGAAGTTGTGTCGCAAACCAGACGATGTGTGCATGGCTTTTGTGATTTCTGATGAAGAATATTTGTTTGACATTTTCATGTATGTTTCAGTGCCCTCATGATTTGAAATGTCCAAAATTGTCATGGACAAAGAGTTTGGCTTGTAACTTTGAGGTGAAATACCACAGACTGCAGTTGTCATCGGTAAGTGTTGTGAAGTTATTTCACTTCTTAGCCATCTCTCCTTTACTGTTTAACAACACCTTTCTCTCGTTCTGTCTGTCCTGAATGAAACACAGTAGCAAAGAATTACTTTCTTGAAACAACACTAGAAATCTTCAGCCTTATCACAGAGCGTAATTAGCAGTTTGATTAGCATACTGAATTTACTGAATGCTCTCCTCCAGGTGCCATTAGGTCATTGAATTTAAATGAGTTAGTAGCATTAGGAGTCATTATCTTCATTGTGATCAGATCATTAGATATTTTGCTGTTTCACGTATATTCCACTGTTCTAAATCCTTTCTGACACATAAGTAAAATAGTTGATAACTTAATTAGGGGTTCAAGCCAGTCAGGCTTATTTGTTCAGATTATTATTATTGTTCTCCACAATTTTGTCCCGCGTTTCTAGAGAAAACGGCAAGTGTGTGTTATCTACAGACCTGAAGTTTTGCACCGGAACTTTTGATCCCGTGACTTGACGGCCATGTTGGATTTTGATGAAAACATTTAAACATCTTCTTCTCCAGAACGGCTGATGCAATTGAGTTGAAATTCAAACTGTAGTTGCACATAGTGTAGGTACATTCAGGGTGATAACGAAAACTTGCTGCCGCCATATTGGGTTGATAGGAAAACATTTGAGAAGCAATTTCTTCCAATCTCTCAGTTCAATTGACCTGAAAGTGTAACAGGTGGTGTCTTTGCATTATTTGGTGGGAAATAGTATGCAGTATGTGAGCAAATAACTGGAACTGGAAGTGATGTTATGTGAAAAACAAAAATTTTGAATTTGGGTCTTCTAAACATGCTACCTGACGTAGTTTGACGCCCGGATCACGAATCTTTGCTATGATGCATATTTTTGTCGCAAATTGTGATCAAAGTGTGAAAAACTGCAATTTCCCTCATATTTACATCTGACATGACAGAAAGCGGTTAAAGCTGTAAAGCTCAAGATCGCTCAGTGGAAAGTGCTATGCATGTTCTGTATGCCTGCTGAAAATCTTTGAGCTGTCTTAAAAAATACAGAATCTACAGGACTTCAAGATTTGACAAAAGGCTGATTTCCTCTATTTGGCACCAATAAGCCTGTATGATATATAATGCATCTACAATGCATTCATGGTTAGGATGAAAGTACAAATATTGAAAGCATTCTCCCCGACGTAGTTTGACGTCCAGATCATGAATCTGGTCGTATTTCTTTCCTGTCATGTATACTTTTGCCGCAAATTGCTATCAGAGTGCGACAAAGCTCCATTTTCCCTCATATCAGCAGGTCACGTGAATGAAAACTGTTACAGCTGTAAACATGGAAACATCATACTGCACATCTACTGTATATGCGCTGATGTAACCAACAAAAAAACACTGAAGACATGCACATACAGGCCGCATTGGCTTGAACCCCGGCATCGCTGCCCTTGACAGCTAGATTTAATGATGCATTCATTGTAGTTGGCAAACACCTGGCAGCAGGAGTCTTGAAATCATTTTATGAAATATGAGTATGAAATGATTATGACATGTTCCTTTCCCAGCTGGTCATAAGGATGTCACATGAAAGCATTTCGCAATAAGCGATTTCTGACGTAACGCCGCCTCAAGGACCTTCTGTAGCACCATTAAGATGTGCCGCTACCCTTGCAATCATTCGTAATAAAGTCGTCTTTGTCTTTCCAGAACGCCTTGGTTTGCGATAAAGCTCGCTTTTCTTATGTTATCCTCAGGAAGGGACGAAGACAGCCTGGTAAGCTCAGCCTGCCCTCTGTATTTTAATGTGTAATAATATTTATGCATTTATACATGCATTCATTGGCTAAGTAACCTGAGAAGAGTCATTAATAGGCCTTTCATAAAGGTGCCAGTTTGCTACTTGCAAATCCCTGGTTTGGCAGTCGAGTTTAGGGGATATAGTATGTAAGAACAGAGCCTGGAGAAGAAAACCAGAGAAACAATGGCAATGTAATGGCAGAAGGTTACGTAACCAGTGAAATCCAGCCTCTGTTAGGGTTTTGAGCTATGTTAGAGCTACTTCAACCGCTTGCAAGCAGTATTCACTTCAGCAGAATGAGTTAAAAAATGCAGAGATGTTAATCGCAAGTTACTCTGAGCGCTGTCATCATAATTAATTAACAGTCTCATGAAAACAATGTAGAGGCCAAATATTGGCTGTTGCCGTGACACCAGTATACTGCTATAACCCTGTAACTAGGCAGGGTGTCATTGACATTGCAACCCATGGTTACGGCTTGAAGTCTGGTGCTGTGTCAGGTATCTGATGAAGAGCGGTGTTTTTGCAGGCCTGATTCCAGTTTCTTCACCAGTAAAACCCAAGCACTGTTGTATAAATATTATTAAATATGGTATCAAAAAACCCAACCAAATAATTGAACAAATACACTCACTTTCACATGCAGTATCGAACCCCTAATTAGGCTATATTTAGAAGGGTATAGTATGCTTGCCCCAAAGATGTGCACCCTTTCCCTTTCTTGTCAGAAACAATATAATAAATCGGCTATGAAATTTGCCACCCTGTCATTTGTTTTGAGGAGTTTACTTGCCCCTTTTGATTTCTAGCTATATGTCAGAGTATGATGTTATATTGATCATCAGACATTGATTCTGTTCTCTCCAGAAGCAGCCACCTCTATGTGGCCTAGGCTCGTGAAGCGGTCAAGTAAGCCACGCAACCACACCCCATGTACGATGTGCTGCCCAGACGGAACCATAAAGAGTGTGGTGATCACAGCCAGCAAACACAACAAGTATGTTCTGAATCAACAGGCATTTGTCAGTTGTGTGCAGCTGTGGCAAATATATGTGTACAACTCGATGCTACATGTCTAGTTACTCATGTAGCCTGCTGAAAATGTTTTACTTGTGCACATGAAAACTTTCTCTTCTGAGATACAGAAACTTTCACTTGTAAAACATAAAGACTTTCACTTGTAAGACATGGAAGCTTTCACTTATAGGACATGGAAACTTTCACTTGTAAGACATAGAGGCTTTCACTTGTAGGACATGGAAACTTTCATGTGCACAACTTAGAAACTTTTACTTGTACAACATAAAAACTTTCACTTGTAAGACATGGGAGCTTTCACTTGTATGACATAAAACCTTTCACTTGTATGACATAAAAACTTTCACTTGTAAGACATGGAAAACTTTCACATGTACGACTTGGAAACTTTCACTTACAGGACATGGAAACTTTCACTTGTAAGACATGGAAACTTTCACTTGTAAGACATGGAGACTCACTTGTGAGACATGGAGACTCACTTGTGAGACATGGAAACTTTCACTTGTGAGACATGGAAACTTTCACTTGTAAGAACATGGAGACTCACTTGTGAGACATGGAGACTCACTTGTGAGACATGGAAACTTTCACTTGTGAGACATGGAAACTTTCAATTGTAAAACATGAAAACTTTCATTTGTACAACTTCGAAACTTTCAGTTGTAAGACATAGAGACTTTCACATCCACGACATTTGTAAGACCTGAAAACTTTCCCTTTGATACATAGAAATTTTGTTTCGCAAGACGCCAAATTCTTCTTTATCAACTGTTGGTGATATTTTTTTAGATTCAGAATTGTAATTAAGCCAGGACTTCAGTGACATCAGGTTCATATTAACTAAGAAGACACATGTATTATTAAAATTTTAGATTAATGCATGCTTTTGCTTAAGTTGGGGAAAGAATATTGTTGTCTGTTAATGAAAAGTTTGTCTTAATCTTTTCTAATTCCTCAATTGCAGAGACTTGTACAAATGTTCCCGGTACTGCCATTTGGGAGATCTGTTACCTGTGAAGATGAGTCAGCAGAAACTGGAAGGACACACAGAGAATATCCATGACAACACAAATGATGCTGACCAATCAGATGATACGGAATCAGGAGAGGAAGGTGACTTTGACAGAGATCACAATACATCTGGTCTGTATTCCCAGGATTCTCTGTCTCCATCTTGATCCCACAGAAGCACAGATGGACAAAAAACAGTTGTGTCATGTCATCAGGAAGTTCTCAGCAAGCATTTCCAGCGTTTAGGTGTCATCATATGCAAATGCATACAGGATTTGTTGGTGAATAATCAAGAAATTCTTCACAAGCAGTTTTGGTTTTAATTTTGATGATTTCAGAGGACATGAAGGAAATGTTCTCTTATGAATGTGGAACTGTGATATGGCCTTAAGATTCTTTATTACAATCATTTCTGGTTCTGTTATAAGTTTGATGATTTGAGAATAGTTTATGCTAATATGTCTCCATAACTACACATGTAGGTGTTGCCCTTTTGCGAGCTGAGGTTGTATGTTGTAAGGAGGAACTAGAAGTCTGTAATTGTCTGTAAATAGACAAACAGGGTGCTTTATTAACTCACCGCATTAGCAAATACAGCAACGGACATAGTCTGTTGGAGCGATCACGTCATCAAATTACAGTTTTCATTTTTACTTTGATGGAAAATGTACAAATGAAAATAATGAAATATGTTCAAAAACAATGCCAATGCCTCTTGATGTTAATCTGTTGTCTGCTTCCATAGATTCATAAGGATATGAGTTTTCTCTTGTCCTGTACTGCTGTAAGTCCTTCCATAATATTCTAAGATCGTTACCAGTATTCCAAAACTCATACGGCGTTTATGTAATATCAGTATGGCATATACGGGCTTCCCTTGACTTTTACTCCATGACAGATTTGCCATATATTGGATATATGAGTTCCATTTACTCTATAATAAATGCTATACTTAAGAAATATCACTACTCTGCTCATAGAGTTTGCTTCGTGTAACTTACAAGAAAATATTTTCTGTCAAGATAACTGTTTGTGGTCGGTCCATTCTACATTTAGGCTTTGCGCAGTTGACTTGCGCGACATGTGAACACGCAAGTTGATAGCTCGACCTCTGAACTGACATCATCTGAAAATCTCTATTACTCATGAATTGAACTCGACACAAGAATCATCAAAATACGTTCTGCAATATTGTTACGTAATAATTTAAGGTGTACATTACCTGTAAATAGACAAACAGGGCGCTTTATTAACCCACTGCATCAGCAAATACAGCAACAGCTACGGACATAGTTTGTGGGAGCGATGACATCATCCCAGTGACAGCAATGGTGGGAAGCCCCTGAGTCATTGTGATGTGCTAGCATGCTAAGCACACAGACACGAAGGCCCCAATGATTCACTTAGATAACGCCAATCATAGAAGACAACTGATCTGCAAGAATTTGATACTGCCCAAATCGCCACAAGAGTGTCATCGACTGTGGAAATTGAGGGCAAGGGAATTTTAAAGTTCTCTGTCCAAGACTAGTATTGAACAGCCTGAAGCCAACATTTATGTGCAAATTTGCCAGCGGATAAGGGCAAATTTCTAAGTTACCAGGTACATGCAAAAGGTACTGCCACAATACAAAGAGCTGAAAAGCTTTCTCAATATTTTTTCACTTTAGTGAATGTACAGCCAGTCCTGGTGTACTAGTATTTTGAATGAATCCTGTATTCGCTGGGAATGCCGTCGGCCTATGCCATAAGATATAGCCTTGAACATTACATGTACAATATTTCAAATTATATATATATAAAAACAACTGTGGCTTTCGGCTTTTAACTTAGTTTTAGTTAACTTTGAATTTAGTTTTTTGAACCCATTTTTTTTTAAAACGTTCGTCTGATTTGTTTGGTTTTAAGTGTTCACCACATCATTTCGACGACCATTAACAGATTCTTGGTTTAAACTTGTTCTCGGCACAATATGGCTGAAAAATTGCCGATAGGGCGTAAAACAATAATCATTCATTCATTCATTTTTGTATCCACTGGTCATGTCAAACGTCCGGGAGATCCAGCCTGGGTCGAGGCATACCAAAGACTTTAAAAATGGTACTTGTTGCTGCCTCGCCTGGCGCTCAGCATTGAGAGGTTAGAGCAAGGAAACAGGGCTGGTCGGTCCGGTGTCAGTATAATGTGACTGGGTGGGGTGTCATGTCTGATGTCTTCGGCATGGTGTTTCAGTGGCGGCATCATTTTGGCGGCATGGACTCGCCGTGCCACAAGAAGACACACTGTAAGTACACACCAGAAGGACTGCTCGTTGCCACATGACTGAAATGCTGTTAAGTACGACGTTAAACCCCAAGTACTCACTCACTCCCTCATGTCAAAGGAAGGGCGGATAACTGGACTGAACAGTGTTTTTATGATTTATCATGAGAGTGACTTCCCTTCGACCATTTGAACAAAAATGGCGCTCCGTGTGAAAAACTGGACTGCCGTTTTTGTATCCATCGTTGCTGTGGTTTTAACGGATGTCTATATTTATACTTCGACCTTAGACTTTTCTACAAAGGCCATCATATTCAGGGCTCACTTTATTTTTGGTATTCAAGCAGTGTTATTTTTGTTGTCTCGCTATGTGTGGCGAAGACTCGGTGCGATTTTTGACAGTCATTCTGTGGAGAAAGTGAAAGATGATACAACTACAACAGCACGTGGTTTGCCCAAATCAGTTCCACCGGGATTTAGGACTCAACCTTGCACTGTTGTATGGAGGATAATTTTATTCGTTTATCTGCTCTTTTGCCATCTTAGTTATTTAACAAATTTATATTTTATCGGCACAGAGCCGGCTTTTATCAGTATGGTGACTTACATATGCCTAGGTTCCTTCGTTCATTTAATCACAGGAATGCTTATCGTGGGAATACTGGGCTACATCATTGGCCTTCTACATCCCAAAAGATACAACAACACCAAAGCAAACCTTTCTCTTAGAACTTTAACGGCCATCGTGTACGCCCTAAGTATATCGCTGTATGGTCTCTATACTGCTCACCAACTACCCACGGTGAAAACTGTTCGCGTTCCTGTCAAGGATTTGCCCGAGACTTTGGAAGGCTTACGGATCGTCCAGCTGTCAGACATTCACCTGGGGCCAACTGTGGGGAGAAGTAAAGTCAGGGATGTGGTAGAAATGGCTAACCAACTTCAGCCAGGTATACATGTACATGTCAAGAAAAAAAATCGAACTCAGTTTGAAAAATATACTGATACTCAATTTTTCTGCACCGTCACGGTGTGTAGTTTCCCCAGATAAGAATGACCCAATTTATTTTGAAAAACTCAATATCAAAACTTAATTTACACTTTATTTTTTTCAGATGGAGGTAACCCTGATTAACCCTGTTAAAAAAAAAAACAACAAAAAAAGCCTGTATTCATATGTCAAATATCTGCGGGTATATGATAATGTACTTGACAGTATAGATCAGAATGATTGTCATCTGGATTCTCATGCCACAGTTGTAGGCCTAAATATTAAGTGTTGTAGGAGTCTAATTCACATATCAGTATCTGAATGTGCAGAGTACAAGTAATATTATAAGTACATGGCTATTTATACCGTTGCAGACTGGCGACATACTGGATTCAGCTCAGATCTAGATTTTTTGGCAAAAATATCACTTGTGACATATCGTATCAAAATGGTCCATTAAAAAACATTTTCAGTTTTTCTCCTTAAGGCCATCCTTAAAAAACTGTTTGTTGGGCATAATTTGACCGTATGAAAAAATACTCGCTTGGTAGGGAATTCTTGTTTTTTAATTCTGGAAAGATGGGGAGTTTAAAGAAATTAACATGGAGAGAAAAATATAAAGAAAAAAAATTTGTCAAAATGCCATGAAAAACTTTTGAGTAGGTCTCTTTTTTTGAAGGGTCAGTCAGGTTATGCTGAACAAACATATTTTTAAGGATGGCCTAATGTTCTGCAAGTCCAGGTAGATGTATTGGGAGTCTTCAGGTTAATGGTGTACCATAGTCCTAGTCTTTAGGATGAATTATCTTATATGAATTGTCTTTTGTATGTCAGACATTGTGGTACTGACTGGAGACCTGGTTGATGGGAGTGTGGAGCGCCTTCACAAGGCTGCAGAACCACTTAAACAGCTGCAAACAACTTACGGAAAGTTTTATGTCACAGGTACTGGCAGAGGTCTTGAATTCTGGATTGGTGTTTTGAGTTCAGATATATTGCATTCAATTTAGATATCTTGTATTTTATTTGGGTGCCTTGTGTCCCATGTGGATATCTTTTATTCTGCATGTGTATCATGTTTTTTCTGCTGACATTACTCTAATTCTTCTAATTTTATAGCAAACAGCTTACACATATAATTGTGTAATTGTAACACGAATACAGAGTTTTTCTTTTCTCACATGGTTAGTCCATCTAACAAACAACATTACCATATCTTTGCTTTTCCAAAAAAGCATGAGAAATGTAAGTTAAGCTTTCAGTACTACTACTATCAGTTCTAAAAATTAAAAGAATTTAGGGTAGTCCTGTATACTCTGAAGGGACTTTGATGGCAGCCTGTGATGTCAAACAGGACTATGGTTTAACTTGAAAACACCATCCCCCACGCCCTGTGCCATTATGAAGTACAATTCGGTTTATCTCACTCACAGAGATTGTCCTTGAGCAATATTTTAATTTGGAAACATGAAAGTGTACAGTTTTGTACAGGCATAAATTTGTGAACAGTATGAGCAGAACATCATGCTTTATGTGCATGTTCCCTGTATTGAATTGATTTGTTATGGTTAACAGGAAACCACGAATATTACACAGGGGATGTAGACAACTGGATGAAGTATGTGGAAACGCTGGGATTTACGACCCTGGACAATGCTAATGCTAAAATCAGCCATCAGAAGGCACCGGCAGAACACATCTGTATAGCAGGCACAAATGATGTAGATGCAGAACGCATTGGGTAAATTAACTGTTTTGTTTTAATAACGGGGGAGATTGCAAGTGTTCGCTTTCATCGCACACTTGTTGTGTGTTTGTCCATGGGTTGTAAATGGGTTGTTCTTTGGTTTCCTTTTCATAAAATTTTGAGTTTCACTTCAAGGGGTGTGGTCATAACCTACTGGTAAAAAGACACTCACCTTTCAGCCGCAAGGACACAAGAGGTCAGCTTTGCCTGTATGGTCGTTTGCACAGTTTTCATTCTTTGAGACCACTTGTTTTACATCAGTTAGGTGTGCATGTCTATATTTCACACCTGGGACACTTCATCAAAGGTCGGTGGTTTACCCCAGTCATTTTGTTTTCCTCCACCCATAAAACTGACTTCTGCCTTGGTGAAATATTACTGAGTGTGACATTAAACCGAGTCAAATAAATGAAATAAATAAATAAATCACTTAGTGTGATCTCGGCTCATTTGCTCCATACATAAGTTTTGCGTATTTATCCTCGATTTAAATTCATGGACGAGTTTACGTGTATTTGCCTGAATATACACATGTATTTTATCTAGGTATCGAAACCATCTCATGAATCTGGATGAGGCTTTGGCAACATGTGACCCTAAGTATCCCACAATCCTCTTAGCTCATCAGCCAAAGGCAGCCAAATTGGCACTGTTGTCCAAACACAGAGTAGACCTAGTGCTGTCAGGTGAGTCATCTTGTTACTGTCAGATGAATCATCTTGTTGCTGTCAGGTGAGTGATAATGTTGTACCAGGTGAGTCATCTTATTGCTATCATTTATTTATTTATTTGATTGGTGTTTTACGCCGTACTCAAGAATATTTCACTTAAATGACGGCAGCCAGCATTATGGTGGGAGGAAAGCAGGCAGAGCCAGGGGGAACCCACGACCATCTGCAGATTGCTGGCAGACCTTCCCAAGTATGGCCAGAGAGGAAGCCAGCATGAGCTCGTCTTGAACTCACAGCAACCGCATTGGTGGGAAGCTTTGGGTCATTGTGCTGCGATAGCGCGCTAACCGACTGAGCCACGGAGGCCCCCTCTTATTGCTATCAGATGAGTCATCTTGTTGCTGTCATGCAAGTCATAATGTTGCCATCAGGTGAGTCATCGTATTGCTATGAGTCATCTTGATGCAGTCAGCTGAGTCATCTTTCAATGACGTGAGTTATATTGCTGGCATCAGGTGAGTCATCTTTCAAGAAAAGAACTGTGGTTTCCTCTTTGCACTCAGGTTTCCTCCTCCAGTGAAGTGAACAAACCTTAAGTGTGACATTATACATTAATGAAATAATAAACAACAAATTTTGATGAAATTTAAGCAATCTGAATTGGCTGAAGCTTGAGATTTATTATGATCGAAAAAGTGTCACAGGTTTCTTCATGTTTATTGTTATCAGTAAGTTGCCTTTTTTTTCCAATTCCTGAAAGGCCTTGTGAAAAAAAACAAATAAAATGGATCAACTTACTATCTGTTTGCAGGTCACACCCATGGAGGTCAGATGTTTCCACTTATCATTGGTGCTTACCTATCCAACCCTTTCTTCGCTGGATTGTACAAGTATGGATCCAGCAGCCATGTTTATGTCTCCATGGGAACCTTCTACTGGGGAATCCCTATGAGGGTTTTCACCACCAGAGAAATCAGCGAGATCATTTTGACACGCGTATGACAGCTGTTAAATGTCTTGACAAAAAGTGTACCAAAAAAAAAAAAAAATGCTTTTGATAAAATGTGATAAGAGAAGACTGGACAGGGTATTAAAGTGTGATTTGGATTCATCTTTAGCAGAAGCCTTGGTGTTAGAGTCACAGACGTGGTTAAGAAAGGCAGGTAACAAATGTCCAGAGCTGCTGACATATTTAAATGTAGGACAAAAATGCATGTGTAGCTCACCTTATAAGGGTTCACGTCTGTCAGAGTAGTTGCAGCTGGTTCAGTCTGTTAAAAAGAGGTAAAAAAACTGTCCCTGACTGCAACCCACCTAGATGTATGGGTAGTGGCATTTAACTGGGGCGTGAGGACTGCTGTCTGCCCACCGAAAAGCTGGGGACACGAAAAATGTGTAGCACAAGCTACAAAGGGAGGAAACCTTTCCCTGATGGATTCATAATGTCAGGTTCGTAAGCAGGAACCTGGTGTATGGCAGAAAACTATGGACACCCTCCCAAACTCCAAACAATGTGCTGAATGCTTGGTTGGCGGTCCACGGCCTTCCAATTCAAGTAAATTAAAACATTAGCCTTGCTGCCTGTTACTTGACATGCGTAAGGCTTACACTAATGTAACCGTCAGGCCTTAGTTCTTTTAGAAGCTTAATAGAACTTGATGTTGCATCACTTTATTATGTAGCTCTACGTTTGTCAGATATATTCGTGTCTGCATTGAGCAGACCTATCAGCATTGGAGTGTCCAGTATTACAGAACACTACTTGTCCCGCAGCAGTGGCCTTTAGTTGTTTCCAGTGATCAGCCTCCAAGGTTCATGCACTGATTACAGGGAATCTTACCCCTTCTTCTGGCACTGGCAACATTCACTGAAACGACGCTAGTGATTTGACTGGTGACCATCAGCCTGACAGTAGCTTCGGATTATGCTACTAAGTTCTTTGTACCGTGAATTTCATGGGTAAGGGTAGCATTAGGTGGCTTGACCTTGCTGGATTGGTCTGACTGTGTCCGCTTTATCTGTTCAAAGGTAAATGCCCAAGTTAACTTCCATATGAGTTCCTCATCCTGAATTGGATTTCTCGGCAAACGGAATCAATATTCATTCAGTCGACTCTTCCTTTGAGCAGGGGAATATCTGTTACATCAAGCTTTGGTCTTACGCTCTCCAACATTCTTCCCTATGAGAAGTTAGTTGGGTATCTATACAAGTCCATAAGCCATATCAGAAAATTGAACTCATTTTATAGGTTGTTTTTAGGTTGCATCACCTGTCGGCAAGTGGACAAAGACATAGTGGGCAATTTTGATCCATAGTTTGATTATGGTCGGTGCTCTGAGGGTTCATAATGCGTTTCATAATGTTAAGGTATATACCGTATTGTGATTTGAGTTCCTTAACATCGCCAAGAATCAGGTTAACAAGTTAATGCATCTTTTATCTTTCGACAATATGTTTCGATCTGTGACAAAATTCATTTGATCTGAAATCAATTTTCAGAGGATACCCAGTGGACATGTTACTTATTTCATGCCCATGTGAAATATAAGGGAAACACAAAGAATTAAGAGTGATTGTTTTTTTTTATTTTTGGAGGGTTAAGAATGGTTTAGAGGGCTGTTGTTGCAGGATTTCTTGTCCAGATGTATACTATATTGTGATTTTGGTTGTTCATGTCATCGGAAACAGTTGTTTCCGAATTTAAACTTATTTTCAAAGTTCACATTTCTACATTACAGAGCATTGGAGACATTTCTGATATGGGTTGATAAGGATGTGTACTTATTTTCCGTAGATTTTATCTTATGTTCCTTGTGTCTGCTCCGTTTCAGGGGTATTAAAACGTGCTTTTGTGCAAAGCATAGGACATCACTTTGTATTAGGCCAATCTCACTGCCGAATATATTAAATATTCCCTCACTCGAATGGTGGTGTGACGCTCCAGACAAGGTGCTCAACTCGGCATCAGTGTGCTGCCAGGAAAACAACAATTTGGTCCATCCCGTCACTATGTGAGAGAATTACCAAAACTGCAAATCTTTAGGCCTTGAAATGACAGGACACGGGATCGGACTCCAGATTTTCCACTTCCAAACTAAATGCCTACCAGAACTCCTCAGCACTCGCAGTGCACTTTGGACTCCAGGTTGCTTATTTGTTGCTTCACAACTGAACGTGTGTGTATATTTTGAGGGAGTGGGTTTGATAATGTCAACGTTTTGTTTCGACGGGGTTTTTTTGCACGGAAGTTTTATACCTCTTCATGTATTACTAGGTGTACTTTAATATTCTTTTTAATGCAAACACAGTGTTTTACCTCAGGATATGTTGTATGCGGGAGAAGTATATGTAAATTATTGACATTTTATAATTTTCCCTGACAAGGAGAAGAAAAGATGTACATATTTATTAAACAAAGCTGAATATTTTAGAGTTAAAATGTCATTTGTGATATATACGTTTGAATTGTTGCATTTATAACATTTACACGAGAAAATTTATTTGCAATGTTTGGTAGAAACATAAAAGTGTAAATAGGTGTAGTAATTATTTATTTAATTTAATCCGTTGATTCTGGGCTGGTGTGTGAAGCATTTCCCTAGTGTGTCTTCAAGGACAATCAAGTTTTATGGTTATGAAAATTCTTAACCTTGCGCACTTAGGAATATTTATTTTGAATCTGAGATATTTGTGTGAGAGTTTACCGTTTTACATTCCTACAGCTCATTATGGAAATGCTGGTTTGTCAGTTCCCACCTTTCCGGCACCGCATCGATCCCACCTAGCCTACATTTTCTGCAGCAGTTGAATGGTTTTTAGCACAGATTTTTTAACAGATTTTTAGCACTTTGCCATTGATGATGCTAGGTTGTGATACCTCAAATGCAGTTCAGATTGAAACCGATTGCCACCAAGAATGCCATGAAGTTTTATCATCAGGATCGCTTGTATACGGCTTATATACCGCTTAAAGTGAATACATGTTCTCATTATTAACACCTTAATCACGGAAGTATTAAATTTAATGCCAATAATGGAAAAGACATACTATTAATTTAAGCCACTGGTTTCAATTATACTACTTACCTTTTCCCTTTACTCTTTGTGTTACTGATATATGTATTTACGATTTAATCTTTCTCATTTTGTCGAATTAAAAGTTTTTACAGATCACATTTAGCCATAAAATGGGCTTGTTGTATCATCTTGGCATTAGAAGCATTTTGATACGATCTCGTGATACGCCTTGGTTTGTTCAAGTATATGAGTGGTGTGACAGCCATCTGTTAGCTGTGAAACGGGTTTCACTTGCTCCGGTCATTCAACATATAGGCAATCGTTTTGCTTTCAGATCTGGAGATCTATTTCATATAACTTATTTCGTACCATGTGGTAATTTTTCTCCATAAAATATACACTGTATATGTCATTCCTGCCTTTGCGATTGCGATTTTAGGGCAATTTTGGTAACCTAGTAATCACAAACGCACACGATCTGCCTTCTGCCAGTATGATCGCTTGGCGTAATATTCTCATCGGGTCTTTGACATAAACTTGAAGGAGGTGTGTACTGATACAGCGGCAGGCAACGTCTGATTCCTAAGGCTACTTAAGACCCAACTCCGCTCAACAGGCTGCTGCATCGGGCCTTAAACGCTGGCTTGCGCAAGATAACAACGGGAGTTCTACCCCAGTGGTTACGTGTGTCTCGGTTTTGTCCAGTGTGTATTTCCAGCAGCAACTGGGGCGAGTTGAGTTGCGTCTTAAGCTCTTGTGGATGCCGATCTTTTGTAAAACGAAACGTATCCCTGAGCATGGCATCAAGACATCTATATTGAAAAACGGCCCAGGACTCGTGTGAATTTAAGCAAGGAAATTGTGCGAGAACATTATTACTTCCCCTTGACCACCAACGGAAAATGTTCTTGTCGCCCCCATACAAAACAATCTATTTTCTGTTTTTTTTGTGTTGGGGAGACACACAATAAACCTCTCTTCCCCAAGCTTTATGAGATGTGCTTGGAGAAGTTCACAAAAATTTGAAATACATGGTTTGTCCGTCGGCTCGTTCATTTGTTCCTGACTGATCTGACATTGTAACAGGCAATAACGTTATCGGTCTGATATCATCACAAATAATGAACCAAATTTAATTGAATTTAATACGAAACTTTATGACACGTGACAATTAATATTCTGATTTCAAATATGATGTTAAAAATGTTTTCACACTTTTTGTGGGCCAGGCAATAGATGCGACAGAGTGGATATCACATATGGACTTCATTCTGTTGCATCTGAAAATCTTGCCGGCTCTGCAGCTAGTTAGATAATTTCGATGACGTGGTTATGTAACGTTTATCAGCTTACCTTGTAAGTGGTGCATTTCTCTAATAAATTTATTTATTTGATTGGTGTTTTACGCCGTACTCAAGAATCTTTCACTTGTACAACGGTGCCAGCATTATGGTGGAAGGAAACCTGGCAGGCTCCGGTCGAAATTCACGACTATATGCAGGTTGCAGACAGTACTTGGCGCGCAAGTCTCTGGAAATTGATCTTAACATGCACGGATGGTGTTTTGCACACAGTTGTTCATCGTGATTTTGGCATGGCATGCGCTTATGCCCAAGAACCTTCCCGCCAAACTTAACTTGGTCGCCTTTGGCACTTAATTTAGCCGAATACTCGGAATTATGCATTGTGGAAAACATGATTATATAAGGCTGGACCTCTAAGTCATAGATAATGCTGAGCCTCCAGTTACCACATTACGATATGTCGTATATGTAGGATTTCCCTGTCCACACTACCTGTACCTGTTTACTTGATCGAACATGGACACTTACGGAATTCTGGAACCCTGCACGAATCCACAAGCGAAATTGAACAGGAATCTTACCTCAGACCCGCTATGGGGCCCAGTGTATGAGGCTTCTCTTCCAACACGCATGAATTGATAAATTGTGACCTCACTTTATGGAGGCGAAAAAAAAATAATATATTTACAGTCGATTAGCCTGAAAACTGCTGCTGTGACACATTGCACAACTGATTGTGTTTACCGAATTCTGAAGCTCTGTCTTATCGATCTGTTATGTCACCTGATGGCCTTCACTTGGGCGTGCAGCTTTCACAAAAGTCGGTTAGAGATAAATACCAGGTGAGCCGTTAGTGTGCGATGATGTATGTGCACTTGTTTCTAGTATAGCAGAACAACGTTTGCCGCCAAACAAGTGTCATGGATTCTTCCAGAAGACCGGTAATTTATATGTTCTTAGTAGGAAACCGATCTCTGCCAGTGGCCTCTAGCATGGCGTCACTGCCTCGCGTGCTTAGTATCTGCTTTTCACAATGAACATCTGAGAAGGAGGTATTCAACAGCACACAAATTAATGACGTCATACATGAACCCAGTGGAAGAGAAAGGTTTCCATTCTCAACACTGGCAATTGTTTCCGAGCTATAACCTGGGAATACATGCATATGTATGTACATTGGTATTCTATACGGAAACTGGAACGCCCCACATAGCAATCCCAGTCAGGGGTATAGGACCGTCACCGCCATGCTCCTTTCTTATCATGGTATACTTCATCATCATCACCATCGCCACCACCATCATCACTAGAATCAGCAAGGTTATATGGGTCATCACACTGTCATAATCATTACTCACACCGACGTTATTATTTTATACTCCTCCTCCTCTTCCTCCTCATCATCACTACCACCGCCATTATCATCATCACCACCACCGCCATGAAGACGAGGCTCATTACCACCATAATCATCAACATTAGCATCTCCATTACCGTCAGAATTATTTTCGTTGTCATGATACCCAGTATAAAACAGTATGAGGGAATAAGACGACGCATGTGCCGGGAAACCTACACAGCTCGAGGACATGTTTCGAATTTTGAGTTACTACTAGTTTGTTAGGAATACATGTGATTGTCATCAAAACACGCGACACTTAGCGTCTCGGGCGTTTGACTGGTAAATAAAGCTCTCTCTCTGAAGACAACCATTGAGCTCCTGTAGTTAATATAGTGACTTCTGGTAAAAGGGATTGGCCGATTTGACACCAGGCACGGTACGGAGGTTTTCTTAGCAATCTGACGGTATTATCTTTTTATACACTTTGACTATGTTTTGTAAATAAAATCTTAGTCGCAGTACCGTGTGAACAACTAATCAAAATAAATTAACAATTTCTCACCTTATTATGTGTTATGTATTTTATAAGGCATTTAAATGACATGCTGCGTTTGAAGAAGAAAACGTACTGTTAAATACGCTTTCATATTTGTTTTTGGTCACTTTATTCGCCACTATATCCTGACCATATTATTTGATACTTTCACCTTTATATACGTAGCAAACACAACAGATGGAGCGATACCGTTGATATCATTTTACAAAAAAATTGAAAACACTTGTTTCAGTAAAATATTGTTGTGCATATACCAGTTTGACCACAATAACATATATTTATACCTGTATGGTACGGTTTTAGCCCTTATCTGTGAACCCCTATATTCACGTTTAACAGGTAACTCAGGTGGTGGTGGGGGGGGGGGAGCGGTAAACACTACCCCCAGGGGCTCCGTGTGCCTGATCCCTGGGTTAGCCAGCACACGCCCGCACGCAAGCCTAACTGGTTTTTTAGGTGGGGAAGGAAAAGTTTTTTGTTCTTTTTCCTCGCATTAGTGCCTTTGATTCATCTGACACACGACACATGTCTCATGTTAGCTTTGAACAAGTTTTTCATCAGTGTATAGCGAGAAGAGCCTACACTGAGCACACGACATATGGGTCGGGACGCCGCAGGCAGTGGGCGAGTGTAATATGTACATAAATTTCATTTGTAATAAGGCAGATATGAACCCTTCTCTACATAGTTTGACATTTGAAGTCTGCAATCAAAATACACGGTAACGCCGTAGGCCTTAATGGGAAGCAATCGTTTCCATCCAACACATGAAATTTATATACTAATTAAGATATTAAGAAGTGTACATTACAGTTCATTTTGATAATTTTGGAAAATACGATTTTACAATCCTGAAAAAATATCACAGGTAGGCTTATGCTCGACGTGTCAGGATCACCGTCAAAACACACGAATGGCCTAAACACACGTGAGGTTCTGGTTGCGCTGTGCCTTCGTACTTTTGTAATCCAGCTTTAGCATATTGTCGGCTACCTCTCTGAAAACATGAAAATCTAAGATTTCAAGATAACAATTTGCATGTGTTTTAAGCTACTGCTCGGCAGTTAAAGATCGGAACATTTAAACTATGTATCGGATACTTTATCGATGCATACATACGTATACCGTCTGATGTTTTCTTTTCTTTAAAGCACGGTGACTTCTCGGCCAAAATTTACAACTTCTCATTTGACTAGCTCAACATTAGAAAGAGCAGATCTTATTGAATAATGTGAGATATCAGACCGCGTATCTCTGTTTCGCATGGTTCTAAAAGTTCTTTAACAAAATCTTAGAAAAAGAACAGACGTTTAATCACAGTTCATAGATGACTGAGCAATTTGAGACAGTTTTACCAAATGTGATCTTTCCATTTAACACCTCTGTGCATTGAAATGAGTCTGATTTCGATTTGAATTTAATCGCCTGTTTTCAAGATTCTCATGAACGTCAAGGACGGCTCTTCATATTAAGGTAAAAAAGTTTTAAGGTAAGTCACAAAATTAGAACCATAAACCATTTTTGAAACTGAAACCAATTATGACTAAGTAAAGCAGTTTCATGGGGAATGGGGATACATCTTCTGTTGCATGTCCTAATCAAAACAACAAATCTTTTTGAAAATGAAAAAATACAGTATTGCGATGTCTGCAAGAGATGAACTTCATAGAACGCAATGTATTGCCAGTAATTACGCAAACGTTTTGCTTATATTGGTAAGTTGATTCAAAATTATGGATTATGCATAATGTAACAGTCTGAAATACTGATTTCAAAGTGGAAAATGCAACATTTTAAAAACCCCATGCAAATTGCAACAAACCAAAGTATTCCTCATAAATCTGAGCACGTTGCAACATTATAAGTAGTGTAACATTGCAACAGGATCAAATACGGGCATATTTTATACATTGCGATTTTACTTGTGGCAATAGCAAAATAACAGCTTTAACTGTAAGTTGGGGCTTTGGTGAAATAATTAAGCTGCCCACGGCTAGCCACTCGCGCAGATTTATCACGTTTGTTGAAGACCACCTGCCTACATACACTGTATAAGTCGTATACATACACTGTATTTGCGTCACACGTGAAAATGTGTGCCAGTAGCTTGCCAAAGGCCGATGGTTTACCCCGGGCACTTCGGTTGCTCCACTTGTAAAAGCCACCGCCGTCGTATAAGTGAAAATTCACTTCACATCGCATGGCGTTGAAAACATGAATATATTAATCAATCAATGAATCAGTCAATCTTATCATTACATGATTTTATTTTTTCACGGTTCAAAGTGAAAGCTGATGGATTTCTAGGCATCACTAAACCCCGTGTATAGCCAGGTGCAGTATTCAAGAACATTACTGGGTAACTGTGAAGCTATGCTGGGTATACATTTCAACTTGTAACGTTCCTTGTTACCATTTCTTTCGAACATCAGGTCTCATGTGTGGCCTTCCATGAACATCCCTGCATGAGGTAAACTCACGTGAAAGACTTTGCCTGTAGCTTGCCAATGGTCGATGGTTTAATCCTGAAACGATGCTTTCCTCCACCCAGAAAGATGGCCATCATCGTGTAAGTGTACAGTTCATGATTATGGAGTTAATCGACAAAGAAATAATTTATTAAGTCTCTCCCAGATGTATCTACATGTGCTTGCTTTACGTCGGCTGCTTTTCCCATGATTCAACACAGAGCGTATAGGCCTGCCTGTTGTGAGTTTTACCTTGTGCGTGGGTGGTCGGCCTGTCCATACTTGCTATTTATCATACCACAATTCATACAGTTTGTCCTGTTTGTTTGTCATACAGCTAATTGAAATCCTGTCTTATTTACAAGCCGTGAACACAGTCCAAACTCAACCTTCGTGTCTAATACAGTAATGGTGACCAATTGTCTGGAAACCACGGACTAGGGGCGTGGATATGTGCATATATTTGTATAGTCTGTGCCCTATCTTCTGTAAATGTAACTGGGGGTTTATCTCGTTTAACTTATGACACTAATCACCGTGAGAGAGTCACGCACGGGTAACCTGGCAGGAATTCCCATATCTTCCTCACACCAAGTAATAACTGCTCATTGAAAACCTTGCATTAGGAATCTTCACCCGCGATGGGCGGGGGAGAGGCAGATCATTGAATGATGTTCTCAAAACTGCTTAAAACAATGGTCAAAAATGAGAAGAATAAATTTTGCAAGTATTTGTTAGGTGTGTATGTTTTATGGGCGACAGGAGCCCTCCACTTTGTTTCCACTCTTTAACTGTTGTTTTTTGTGCCCTCTGACCATCTTTCAACGATCGCGATTTTTGGACACATCTCCATACGCTTGAGAGTCCTGTCGCCGCCCATGTTATTGGCGTCTTCCCTCACCTTGAAAAACCTACCATGATATGAGGCCTTTCCCGACTGTTTATTTATACTTGCACTAGCCTATGAAACCAACTATTCAATTCAATATGTTTACTTTATGGTGGAATAAAATTAGGCTTAGTTTCATAAAACTTGCTTAATACAGTTTTTCGGACCTTTTCTGCAGCGGCAATACGTGGATTAGGGTAGTTAGCCTTATTTATACAAAAAGAATTACAAAAAATCCTCATTGCCATGATTTCGCTTCATGAAATTTTTGGAGTCTAGGCTAAGCTGACATTTTGATCATGTCAAAAGGGTGGAATTTATCACCTGGTCAAACAAAATTGCAACAACACCAGATGGTTGAGTTTTAACAACATATTAAATGACTAAAATACAGTTACACAGAATACTGATACATTCAAAAACAATAGAGGAATACATAATGATAACAGCGATAAAACAATACAATTGTTGCAAAAATACATAAACACACACATATATACACAGTTTCACGATGACAGGCTGTATAAATGCAAGAAAGCATTCCCTACAGTCTACAGCTGCATTCAGTTCTAGGGAATATTTGTCGCAAAGTATATAAAGTGACTTTCAGCCTTCCCGAATATGTACACACCGGAGCAATCCACCGTTGAACACCACACAAATATCCAGCATTTGAATATCACATAAACACAGTGTCCTGTTACTCACGCTGACACAACAAACACAACATACTGAACTGGAAAGCTCGGATCTTTTCAGATCAATTCTGGCACAATATTGCCAAAAGAAAACTTACACAGTTCTCAGGTGGAAAAACAGATACATGCTATTCAAGTATCATCCTTAAATAGACACGGTTCTTCTTGAAGTCTGTGTCTCAGAAGATGGCGAGCAAGCACCAGTACATGCAGTGATATCTCACTCATGAGCACTTTTTACAAACAGGGTGTAAGTAATGTCAAAGCTAGCTTTCATGACGACACATGCTGTAGGAATATGACGCCATGGTAGTTGCGTTTAAGTAAAGGTTACACCCTCTTCGTAAAACAGGTCCCAGGATATGTGGACGTATACACTATTTGCCAGAAAGTCTGTAAGGTCTACAATAAGACTCACACACTGTGTTAAAGCCAATTTCAGTTAACTGCGCTAGACTGACTGCACTTGGATACCGTGCCTATGACTATCATAAAAGTCGAATCTTCTAGAAATGACGTAATCAACGAGTCTCGAAAATACTACAACTTTGTTTACACCCAACGCGTGCCACGACAGGAAAGAACAAAGGCGCTGTCCGATTTATAACATTCGCTATGGTGGGTGGTTAGACCGGCTGACTAGACCACACTTATACGCCAAATAATCATAATTAAAAACAGGGCACTAAACTGTATACTTTATGTACATGGAGATTTATGAGGAAATGTAGTCTAAAATACATAACACCTTCTTCAACATTTGGTGAAATGTTCCGTCACAGAAATTTGCCCCAAAGTAGGAACAGTGATATTCGAACGACAAATCGACCTTCTGTTTTAGATTTTGATAAGATTCCAGCGATTTTTAGTCGAATATGTTGCGAAAATCTCGTTTTCCCATTTGAATCTCGCCTTGTCGACTAAATTTCGAATCCTCTTTGAAATGTCCATTCTCGCTCATTTCTCCATAACATCTCGCCTGAATCTCGACTGCACATCTCTCATGGTTTCCTTATACTTAAACAACCCCTATTAATATATGTTACATATGTATGTAATATATGTAATGTTCAAAGGGCCACTAAATGCGGAGCAATATGTCAAAAAACAAAACAAAAACATTACTTCTCACTAAACAACATAATCCTCTTTAAGAAGCCATGACAAGCAAGGCATTCGGTGCAATGTTTTTTTCCCCACCTGTCAATCACCAACTGGCGTGCTGGCAAACTTTGATAAAGGTTTGGAACCGTTAATTGAAATATACAACTGTCAGCCGTTCACACGTGGCCATTATCCGAAACGTGACACCCGCGGAGGACGGTGCGTGTCATGTGTTGAATTAATAACGCTGGGTTTGTTATTTCAATACCATTGGTTTGAAATCGTCGGTCAACCCTATCAAAATATTGTATGTACATGCATCGTTTTAATAATATTTGATGTAAAATTCGGTATAAAAAAAAACATATCTGGATAGCTATAATTGTGTACTGTGGCTTCACCTCGTCGCACACCAACTCTGTGGCCTTTTAAGTTGTCTTAATTGCCTCTGATTCAGCAAATCTGGACAAAAGGTAAAAACAAAGATTGGACCAGTTGTTTCAAAGGTTTTGTCCGTTATGCCAAGCGAGTTCAAACCAATCAATTCAATAAGAATCGAAATAGCTGTGTCATGGCTGTTTCAAAAAGATTATAGCTGAAGATTCGACTGACGCTTCTACCTCGTGTCACTAGATCAATATATGACTCAAGTGGTAGACGTACATGAGTATTAGCTAGTAAAATTATATTATATAAATGGATATGTGTTTGCTGTTTGCTATCACCATGCATGAATTAAGACCACTACTACCACAAATAGTATATACAGCTGCTATCGGACGCTGCTCGCGAACCATAAAACTCTCACAAAAGCCTTAACTTATGGTATTATTCCTGAAAATGGATTTGAACTTAAACGCTAATTTTAAATTTTTTTTCGTTAAAACGTTAAATCTAACAAAACGCTGAGTATTGAAGTAAAAAAGCCTCAGGTAAATCTAAATTTTTGTTGAGAAGGTTGGATTTGAAGCTGTAAGACCAAGTGTGACTGTCAAGTATATGCCATGTGCGACTTTATTTGTAGTGGCGGTCATTTCCCTCAGGCTTTGATCAATTTCCTCTTCTCATCAATCAGAACGGTGTCGTATAAATCCAATATGTTTAAATAGGGCCCCTTAACTCAAGTCAAATATAGATAACACACATTTCGATTGTTATATATATACATTTGGTTCTGTTATATATGGGAGTATTATATACAATATATAATTTATATCTAGACCTATATAATAGTTCCAGGTTTAGTCCACTGGGTAAGGCCTATAGATTTAGGGAACACACGTTTCGTCAGCACTGAAGACTAGTCCATAGTCCTGCTCTACAGCAGGAACTCTCATAAAGCTACTCAAGGAACGCATTTTTAAATAGTGTTGCAGGTCTTCCTTTTCGGGAACAATACTGGACTTACCATTTACACACCGGGGCACCCTTTTCTTTGAATGGAAAGGACTGATCCACCATGCCTCTTTCTTTGATCTGAAAGTACGACATGGAGCGAGTTTATCTGAGCCATAGGAAGGTTTTCAAAGGCAGTGATCACTTCTCTTATTACTCTGCAGTAAATGATGTATTACAACCGGTCTGCTTGTAGTCAGACATAAATATGCGAGTCGGAGGTCTGGTAACACAGTGCTGAGCGTGAACAATGTAAGATCTTGAAGACATTAGCACTAACAATCTCTCATATTCTCAGTCTTCCAAACTTTCTTATAAAAAATGTTTACAGTGCCACAGCTTATGCCATTTTCCTTCAGGGGATGTTACATTTCAGGTATGCGGACACTTTTTGGGGCGAAGTGCTCCTTTTTGGCGAAAGTCCTATAGAGAAGCAAGGCTTGTAGTTCGTGCTTATACCCGGTGGGAGAATTTTACAAATTTAGTGTAAGACTCAAGCAAATGATCCAAGGCGCTGTAAAAGTGTTAAACAGTTCAACGAAATTGTGTCATAGTAAAGGAAGTTCAGTGAGCGAACCGACAAAACAACATCCAAAGTCAGATATACTATGTAGTCTCCTACTCGTCACCGGTGTATTTTATCGGAATATCCAGTGTTCTTGATGTTCAACAGCGAATAAAGAAGATGCAGCAACTTGCAAACACCCAAAATATATACTATAAACTCATGCACAATCTGCAGTAGACTTTCAATGGACAAATTTCAAAGACACTATACGTGAAGAAGACAATCGCTTTTTATATGTCCAACGGGCTATAGGCTTATATAGCTGGCCTACATTCCAAATTGCCTGCGACAATAGCCCCGTGTTCCCGGGCTGCCAATCCTTAAAGGTAGTCTTATTCCAAAGTCAGAATATTCGAAATATTTTGTCACAATGGTATTTCTACCGAATAGTTTCATTATCAGTGTGTACTTAGTGAAGCGACAAAGTCACCAACGTGGCATTAATTCGCATGTGTTTTCATGTCGTAAACAAAGCAAAGAATTACCACAGAAGAGACATTTCTTGGACTTAAGATCATGGCTTGCACTTTCATTTTATTATAGAAAGGAAAACTCTTGAATGACTTATTCCTGGGATAAAAGTGCATTGCGTTTAAATTCATAAGTAACAATTTCATTTTTTATAGATTTTTGGTTAAGAAACTACAAGGTTTTGAAAACAAGGAAAAAACTGTTCTTGCCTTTCGCTCGTGACATATTGTGAACTTTTCTTTAGTCCTGTGATCTGTAAGGCAATGAGAGAAGGCAAGCATGCATAGGTGTTCTCACTGTACTACAATGCATTGATGCGCACCATTCTCCAGAAGTCGTTGGAAACTGCTGACTTCTACTTAAAAGTAACTATCTTTAGTTAAAATTATACATATATTTTTTGAAGAAGCTGAATGTTAGGAAATTGAGTTTGAATACTGCTTTTCCCTTTGACGGTATGGACTGTCATTTTGACCTTTAAGGAGACGTCATTGTCCATATTAATGCTGTAACGGGAATCTAATTAAGTGCCATTATGCAGAATATGTTTTATTTTATATGTATCATGCTGTATCCATAACGACTGATTTATTGCTTTCGAGGTTTCGAATCCACGTTTCACGTATTTTTCTCAGCCCACTGTTTAGTAATTTCAGTCAGCCCCGTCACAGTGTTAAGTGCCGACTGGATGCACTTTTCAACTGTTGCTTTCTCTGTCCTGCTATAATGCGACACTCTACCATTCGAGCTGCACATAGCCGTAAAATTTATTCGCACCTTCAAGGTTCATATATTCATACAGCCTATACCATCTCGTGTCATAAATAACAGTTTGGTGTAGTTTTCTGACACGGACTATGACAAAGCTATGTGAATAAGAGCAGTGTAAGTCAGCCCGGTCTGTCGACTAACACACCTGGTTGCAGGTTTCGTGTCACCTGCTTTCATTACAAAAGGCAGGTCAGCTGGGTGCAAGTAACATTTGTCAGAGTTTTCCGTGTATCAGCTATTATATGATACATTTCTGACATTTCCATCCAAGCTATCTTTTCTGTGGCATGAGTCACTTGTGTCTACAGGTTCATACAAGTGTCGAAATCACGGAGAAACTGTGTCAACGTTAGAGCCCTTAATTAAGCGAAGTTTGCAGAGATGGTGTTCTACTATCCCCTGGGACTGACCCGGAATATTTGAGGTCACGGAGCAGGACAAAGTGTCAGCTAAATGAGACCCGCTGATCAAGTTTCCAGGTGAACAGTGACATGTGGTTAAACCATCCGACTGCCATGTAGTTTACCACGCTAAAATTCTATTAAGATAGGAACTGATCACTGTCATGTGACATGGGAGTATATAGTGTTTCGCGCCAAGACAACATATATTCATTTACAGCGATCAACATCACAAATATTTGTGTACTTATTTTACTGTTTAGCGTCATGCTGAATAATTTTTCTCTCCTAGCAAGGCGGCCACTATTCTGGGTGCAGAAAACCGGAGTGCACGGGGTAAACTAACGGCCTTTGGCAAATAACGAACTTTCCCATGTGTTACACGAAGAGATTTGCTCCATCATATTGGTGGAAAGCGATCATCTGCAACGAACGTTAGACTGTTCAAATGCGACCAACAGAGCGTCGTCGACCGCTTGTTATACATATATATTTTTGTACATTATTAAGAAAAGAAATGCAACTTTACCTGGTTTGAAGTTCCCGCCTACTTTAGGACGCTCGTTCAGTTCTTATTAGCCTTTGCCAAACTGGGCTAGATCTAATATCTGCGCGCCGGGAATCTGCGTTAAATTTTCAACGCAGGTTTTTTTGTGGTTCGGAAAGAGTGAATGAACGTAACGAAAACCGGTTACTCAGAACACGTCAAAGTAACTTCCATGTAACACACACCCACGAGACATATTAGATGCTGATTTGAATGATACATCCAGGGGATTTCATCCATTAGCGTTGGCGTAGATAACAAACGTCTCCCATATAGGTGATTTTTATTTCATAATCCTCGCAGATTAGAGCGTAGGCGTCTTACATCGGACATGGAGAGAAATACACAGGAAAGGGATAGACCATGTCATCCATTCAGTGCCATTCATATTCCACATTTAAGTGAACCTTATGGTCCAGGTTTTCTGTGACACGCAATGTCGTGCACATTACTCGATCATCAACCAATCGCGACTGGTAGGCTTGTCTATATAAAGATTTTCAACACATGTAGGCGACAGATTATGTCATATATAACACAGCAAGCGGTTAACATAACCTGGCATTCTCTTAAGTCCACTTGTTTGCTACCAATATGGTGGGAAGCTTCTGAACCATATACCAAAGGTCCATGAGTTACCCCAACCAGTCTGGTTTCCCTCACCCATCAAAAATTACCACATTGTTTACGTGGAAAATGCAATCGATCAATCAATCAATCAATCAATCAATCAACCAATCAGTCAATTTTCCTCCAGTTCAACAGTTAAGGTGGGGAGGTATTGGCGTTGTAAACAACATGTTCTTAAATAAAGCAAACAGGTGTAAAGCAGATTGCAATGACGCTGAGCTGGACAGTATGACACATGATGAGATCGGGAAGAGGTATTATTAGCCCATGCAGCAAACCTGGTGGCGAATATTTGAAACAGGTCAAACTGTCCACTGGTCTTTCAGACGGTCAAAGCACTGGCTCCTCAGCCCATTGGCTACTGAAGTCACAGGTTCGAATCTGTCTGTTTCGGATGTGTGTGGAAGTCAGGAGGTACCTGGCGAAGGGCTGTGCATGGTTTACACCAGGCTTTCTGGCTGACCGACGTCATATAATTGAAAAGCTTCTGAACCTAGGCATAGAAAACGACATTCGTATACCAGCCATCAGCCAAAACGGGCGTTACAGATCAGTAATCGCAAGACCAGTTTCCAAAAACGACAAATGCAGTCAGGAGTTTTCAGTGATGACGAAAAGACGCAGTGAATGTTTTATGCGGATAAATAAATCAGTTTCCAAATCTTGTACGATTTTAATATATATGGAGTCGATAATCAGATATGTGTGTCAGTTGCGCTTTGACTGTAACTGTTGATATATCCAACATAACCACTGAATCAATCAGTTAATTGTCAATTACCGGCACTCAGAATCTGTATGCTGGAAGGGACATACTCAGATGTCACTGTTGACAGAATTCGACACACAATCATACCTGCCATGCTGCTTAGGGAGAAAACGACCGACCTAAGGAATTTCACACCACTGATATGAGGCCAGAAATATTTCATTCCCTATTACGTAGGTGTGACCCAATTAAACTCGGCTTTATCACCATATGGGGAACTCTCACTTTTGTTTTGAGGGTTATCCTAACAGTTGTGCTCATCATTTTTCTGAGCCAATCATTCAGTAAAAGTGACACTGAATGAGTGGATTTAACCCATTTCACGTCACTTCATTCAAGCGTATATATTTTTTTCGCACTGGATAGAACCCCTCCCGCACGTATAAGTCCACGTAAACAATTGTTGAACGGAGCATTATTGCCTCGTGGGTGTTAAAGTGTGCAAGCCGTCAGCATGCGGGATTTAATCTGTCAGTCATTTACTTCCCCCAAGAGCTGTATGCATCAAATACGTGACGACTGCTAAGGCCCTTAAACCATATATTTCATGCAGTTATTTTCATAGGTATACGTGGTAAGGTAGATTGATCGAGCGAACAGGGGTATTAGAACTATAAATAAATTTAAGGTCAGTTAACCAAAACATATCACTAAAACAATAAAACTTTTTTAATCATTGCTTTTATAGTTATCATTTGTAAAACATGTGTGTTCTTTACGTTATTAAAATATTATAGGAGTGGTGTCTGAAACAATTTAGCAATCTAAATCTGAAAAAAAACAAATCAGGCTTTCCGTTCATTGACTCGATCTCTAATATAATCCAGACTGTTGACTTGACAAGTCAAAGTATATGACGCCTCCTATATGTTTGTTCGAAGTATATTATGTGCCCCTAAATTTATCGTGTTACCGCACTGGATTGTTATGCCAAAAACACCATACGTGGCGGCCTACACGCGGTACAATGACACCG
Organism: Acanthopleura granulata; assembly: GCA_016165875.1. Lineage (NCBI taxonomy): Eukaryota > Metazoa > Mollusca > Polyplacophora > Chitonida > Chitonidae > Acanthopleura > Acanthopleura granulata. The sequence continues at coordinate 19,628,563 of JABBOT010000080.1, read as the reverse complement.
AACCTACATGTACTTTGCTGTCTCATTACACTAAGCGTCACGTGAAATCGTATGTGGGAAGTAATAGGTCTGCTGGGTTATCATCACTGAAGCACGGCTGATGGTCTGACCAGGCCACCGTTGATGCTCTGACTGTGCCATGATTGATAATCTGACTGGACCATGGCCCTACTGGACCAAGGTTGAGGGTTTGACTCGATCATAATTCATGGAGTCCCTGGGGCGTAGTTGATGGTTTCATTGGACCTATGTTGATGGTATTATAGGATCATTGTTGATGGTTTTATTGGACATATGTTGATGGTATTATAGGATCATTGTTGATGGTTTTATTGGACATATGTTCATGATTTTATAGGACTTTGGTTGATGGTTTTCTTGGACCATAGATGATGGTTTTATCGGAGCATGGTTAATGGTATTATCGGACGAGAGTTGTCGAGGCTTTATTTGAACACAGTTAATGGATAGATAGGATCATGGTTATGGGTTGATTTATTAATTTATTTCATTGCTGTTCAGCTTGTGCACATCATATATTATATGCGCATCATATTGCTGGAATCGAGACGTCGAAAGAGACATTCGTATTCCAATCGTGAGTCATAGTGCATGCAGCGGATCAGTAATCGCAAGACCAATTTCAACAGAGCGCTCAACACAACCCACCAAAGAAAGAAAAAAATAGTAGAAAGAGGAGCTTTGAACAGCTTTAATTATGTCGGAAAGACCCAAGAAATGTTGTATGACGAATAATGTTAACCAAAATACAAGATATATGTCTCAGATGGACTTTGATTCCAACGTAACGATTTAAGTGATCAAGAGGAATTTGAAGACAAGCGGTTTTCAAAGAACGTTCCACTGCGCAAAGAACCCCACGAAGAATGAGAGCGGAAGAATCCAGAAGCTCCCTGTTCATTTCCCAGTTTCTGGTGTCAATGTCCCATGGTTGACAGTTTAAATTCATCATTATGATAGTTGATGTCCTAAACAGACCAACGTTGATGGTCTAAATGGACTCGATCGTGTTTTATGATGTCACTGGACTTTAAGTACAGTTTAGAGGCCAAACTTCAAATACAACTTGAAATACATTTCTTAGCATACTGTCGGTATTGTGAAATTCCACAAAGTTGTATTGTCAATAATGATTAAATGAAGAAATATGTGAAGACATCAGGGGAGTCTAGAATCCGTAACCTTTCCCATACCATTTTTGACCCAGCTTTCCATTCGTAACAAGTGCCAGTGTAGAAGTTGTGGGTGTAGGCGTGGTTCCAGGAATGGCAGAGGGCGTATATCTTCTGTCTGAATCCTCTACCGGAGAAGTCAAAGCGGCCATGACAGATTTCTAGTCACGGTCCAGAATGACAGCTCCCTGCGTTCATTAGTAAATAACATTCGGTAAATACTGCTCAGAAGAGAGATGCCCCGAATATCTCGGCTCGTTAAAGTAATTGTATTAGACAGTTGATGCAGGAGTATGCCAGGAAGTCGGTTGCGCCGAAAGGCACAGTTAGTTAGATAGCCGGTTTTACACGCTGTCAGGATCTCATATTTTCAGACAGGTTTGTGGGTCAGTCTGTCAAGGTGAAGGTCATGATTAGCTAGTTCAGCCCTAGAATGGCACACTAGCTCTGATCGGCACTACACCATTGATTTTGAAACAGGAAAAGCTGTGAGTGTTACTTGCCAACAAAAAATAAGTACTAATAAATAAGTATTCCTGCAATACCAATTCATACCTTTCAAATAACTGTGAAATAGATCTAACAATTAGTTACTGAACTGAATTTCAAATATGATTGCTGTCATCACTGCTACTCCTGCAGCTGTTGAAGAAAAAGTACTTCTTGAAGGATTGGGTACTTCATTTCCGCAGTAATAATTTCTACCGACACTGCTTCAACGACTATGAAATTACGAGTACTGGAATCTTGGACACTATAATAATGATTGTCATACCTACGACTGTAGTAAACATTTTGCAACAGTTTAAACAGCAGTTGTGAAACGGTTACATTTGTTACATTGGCGACATTTGGAGAGACTATCAAGTCAATGACTTGTTTAATAATGACTACCACTGCGAAAAAATAAAAAAGACCCTTTGGAAAATGGAACAAAGGTAACCACAACTAGTGGTAAAACATTGACTATTACATTTGTAATTAATAGTTATTATAATCACTAAACCTTGTCTATAGACGCGCGTTAGCATAAAGCTAAGACCAAGGACGCTGAGGTAAATTTTCCACCAGTAATTGAACAGAGCGTCGCGTATTTCTGTTTAAAATGATATTACACACCATCTAGCTTATATTTTATAATTGACCCACATAACTGCCGACAATTTAAAGTACTCAAACAGAAATTATTACATATGACAGTCATTCACGTTGTCACATCGATGTAAATAATAACAGCTCTTACGAAACCAAGGAAAAGAAGAAGAAGGAAAAAAAAACAGTTATAAAAAAAATTATAACCACACCTTCATTATTGTTTTAATAAACAAGAGTATTTTCTTAACGAAAGGCTTATTTTAGCAAATTCTGCTCATTACAATTTCTTCAAGTAGGTATTGCTAATGCCAGGGAGGTCATGTTCACTTTTGTGTGCATTTGTTTTATGCTTTTTGTTTTTGCAGTTTTTAGAAAAATGTAATTAAGTACTGGCTAAATGCAATGAGACAGATGGACGACGCGACATTGTTAAATATGGTCGACCAGATTACACTTACGCTCCGACGGTTCATTTATCTCATATTCATGGCGGACGACTGTCTACCTGCTTACGATACCGATGTCTGCCCTCCAGTGGATTCTTTCAGGATACTAATTAAAACCACAAATCCAATCACTTTCCGACAGCACACCCATCTCGACCTTAATCTGGAGGACTCACAAACTTCACATGACCAAAGGTTCCCTTCAGATGTTCCCACAAGTTCACTGTAGCTGTTTCTTCCCACAGTTCATCCATTAAACAAATATACATGGTGAGTATATCTATTATGTCCACACATAGTCAGTCTACCCATCCATTCCACATATCGACACATGCATTCTTTTCATGTAGCACACATATCAAAGCGACATTTCCAGTCGTTTATTCCTGTAACATCTATTAAATCGACACATCCGGTCGTTTCTCACAAAACGCATATTCTACTCACCCAGTTTTTCTTCCAGCACAAATCGCCATTTCTTCTTCCTCAAATCGCCAGATCCAGTCAATTCTTCCTACAGACCTATCAAATCGACACTTACAATAGTTTACTCCTGTAACACATATCAAATCGACAGATTCGGTCATTTTTTTCCGACACACCCATCAACACCCAAACCCCCCCTGAAAACTGAAAAGGCTGCCAGAATATTTAAATGAGGGGTTGTCAATTCAGTGGAATGGAATCATGCACACGCCGCTCGGTAAACTTCATATGTAAACAGAAGTAGCTGATGACACGTGTAAGAGAAGGACTTACAGCTCGCTCGTAACAGGAACGTAAAAGAGAGCTCAGTAGGTTGACAAGCAAGTCTAGAGTTGTAATTGGTGGTCAGTTGTCTCAAAACTACACTGCATGATAGGTGGGTGGAAATGTTGTTGTTGTGGCTGTGTTAAACGCCAAACATGCATCCCCGTCCTCTTTGTGTTAAATTCGAATAACGACAGCACTTGTCCCGGCTACATAAGTTACATACTCAATGAATATATTTTATTTCGACGTGAGTGATTTACTTTCTGAACGAACTTTAAAACTTCGTTAAACCCTTGCAATCAGAATTTGTTTAAAAATCCAAATTTTGGGCGACCATGTCTCTTTAAATATATGTGTATATTTATTAATCATGCTTGCTTTAAGTTTTATCCCCCACTGAACGCTTTGGGCGTTGGTTATTTTACAGTGATATAAGTGAAATTTTCTTGACTTCGGCGTAAGACACCAGGATAATAAATAAATACCCATATAAATACGTAAGCACAGTACATGTCCTTCGGCATGGGATTCAGTCAAACACAGTCTGTCTTCAAACATTGCCCAATTCACTCAGCGAACATGTACGTGCTGCTTTTATCACAAACTAGCAATGTAAATGTAGCCTTAAAGAGCATCAATAATTATAAAAAAAATTAACGAGAAAACAAAAACCATCACTTGACAACAGGTAAACAAAGTCCGAAATTGTCACACACAATCATTATAATAGCCTTAAAAAAAGCCCACTGTCCCGTTAATTAGAGAGTTACGCCCTTTTGTTTCTTATTGAGAGGAATACGAGGACAATTTCTCACAAAGTCTGAGAAAATTCCGTTTTCACACACTTATGAGGTAGACGAGGAAGACCCGGTAATGCCAGACCTTATTTTTTTCATATAGAAATAATGGGTCATTATGCAGACGTGCATTGGTTAGCTTCCTAGGTAATGGGTTTGCTCGTGTCTTTTGTTTTTCCTACAACAGTGTTTAGGCTAGATTAATGTCGTTTTTGTCTTCTTGACATTGGTCAGTTTTAATGCACCGTCGTCCGGTGCATACTGATTTGTTGTAACAGTTTATTTCGTCCAAAACATTACAGGCAGTATCCAGAACAATATTTAAGAATTTCCTGTCCCGGTGTGTTCTCCACTAACACGTATAAAATTAATCTTTATTGCTGAACACATATCCCTTCAAGTATAACGAACTTATGCTTTATTGATTGATTGACTGGTTTATTTATTTGTTTACTTATTTATTTACTATTCCGTATTTAACAATAAACACTAAACATTATCATTTTATTTCATCATTTGATTGGATTTTTACGCCTTAATAATATCTACCATGATGATGAAGTCCAAGAGGAAGGTCACAGGAGCCAGTCCGAGAGAGAAAACCATAGCATGTGGTCCGGCCGTTTGGGAGCGGCGAGAACTATATATAAGCCACTTAGTTTCAACTATTTGAAACATAATACTACTGCACAAAGTACAATGCATCCATCAAATAACACCAGAAAGGCAAGCATATGTAACTTATAAATGAGTTAAATCTTTCAATGGAATGATTAAATGAATAAATGAGCAGAGCTTCTCACCACTTAGAAAAAGCATTTCAGTACTATTGATGAGGCGAGAGTTTCCGTGAAGCACAGGTCAAATCAAATTCAAATCTGTTGTTGTTATTTTGTTTACAGTTTGTTTTTATTATCACACAGATTTGAACATATGCAGTAGTATAAGTGAGCACATTTTCCTTTGCCTGGCATGTCAGGGGAGCTTCAGTGAAAAACCCCACATTTCGAACTCTATAGATGTGATAACTAGACTATAGGACCTACCAACATGAGACATGGGAGTGACAGGACCCTTATCTGGCCCACTTGTCGCCATTATGCATTAATAACCACATTGACGCACATAGCAGATTAGATTAGATATCCTACCCCGTATAGACTTTTACACTTTTACCTATCGATATATATAATGGTTTAATCACAAGGTCAAGGGTTACCATGTTAACCTTGAATAACACGAACGCTCCTTCGGCCAGACACTTAATATTTAATGTATACACGAATGACGGGTTCAGTTAGAAAAGCAGGGTAAAGGACCTTTTGTATATGTTGAGAGCATGTTGATACCATAACACTTGGCCTACTCACTACATTTGTTTACTTACTATGCAACAGGATCATGTCCTTGTTTTCAACAACTTGAGTTCAGATGTTCCAAACACATATCAATGCCACTGATAATCTATGACTAACAAACAGTTTATTTTGCTCACCTCTTGTCCCAGGGACAGCCAAAACAATACTCTAGGGTACTCAATGGTAAACAATTGGTGTTTTATTTGTGTGTTTATTTTTGCAATATGTATATGTAACATTATTTTCAAACCGATAATAGTATTGCTTGGTATACAATTGAAGTTAGCATGAAAGTAAATTGGCGCCATGGAATGCCATAAATTCGTCGTGCGAGACATTCTGAGCATGCCAAACTGCGCGACAGTTCGAGGAAACACAAGAAACTGGTTTCTGAAATGTAGGTCCTTTCATGTCAAAATATGTCTCTGCTCCTATCAGATAAAGAGACGCAGTAAACTGGAAGACATTTATCAACCTGTTTCATCCTCAGAATGAGAAAAGAAGGATCTGTGAGCCCAGTATTGTGGAACTGCTCAGATACATACATGCACTTGAACTGAAATGTTATAAATCGCGTGCGCTGCCATGAGAACTTCTGCTTCCTGTGGGCGTAAAACCGGTCAGGTCTAGGGCTGTCCTAATCACAGACCTGTTACTGCCTACCTTTTTGGTGATCAGAGTATAAAGGGACGAATAAAAGAGTGATTAGGAGTTCATGCAACAACAGCAGAATTTCAGCCATACCGTTCACGTATGGTAAGTTACTGAAAAACGTTTCCACACAAGAACCTTTAATCACTAGGCCACACCCCGGCCCTCTAAGTCGAATATTCTTGAGTACGGCTAAAAACCTCAAACTCGACTGGTAGGCCCACACGTTCCAGACCGACCCAACCTACCCCTCCTCCATCCGGGGGTTCTGGTATACTGTGATTAAATGTGGCCTTATGTGGAGTGCCCTCGGCATGTCGTTTTAATGAGGCTTCATTTTATATGTCAGCACCGAGGCCGAGTCTCCTAGGTCACCAATGGACATCGTCATGATGTGAAGGTGTAACAATGTTGAATTTGACGAGGAGCCACATGCAAGCAAGCAAGCAAACCTGTTACACGAGAACTACATACAGAATTCCGCATTATTAATTATCCCTATGAGGTCGCAGTTTTACTCACATTTTACCACGGTTTTAATGTATATGACACTCTCAAAATTTGTTATACCATTATCTTCCCGAGTAAAACATATATCACTTCCAGAATCCGGTTATATTTTTTGTCATAGTTGCAATGAAATATTGCCTAAACACGGCATTCTTAGCTAAGTTCAAGCTATGGCTGAAAAAAAATATGATTTTAATAAGTATAATTCAGAATGAATTGTTATTCATTGTACATTTGTCCGTTTGATAAAATAATGATGAGCACATTTATTTAAATCCTACATTACTGTGTCTCTTTGACATCGAGCTTTTTTCACACTCATTATTTTTGCTCACTGATACGTTGACAATTGGCCATCCATGTTATCTTTTGCTTTGTCGTTAACATTTCTACAAAGGTCTTTAAGCACTTTTATAAATTAACCCTATTTTCGACCGCATATTAAGTTTTTCAAGTTTTCATGGTTTCATGCTCCCATGGGGTGAAGTTTTTAAACTTTCTTATGACAGTGAAGAGTACCCTATGTCTTATTATCACAATGAATCTAAGCCTGTTTTCGGATGATGAGATTCGCAGCCTCAGCCAATTTAACAGCATCTGTCATGATGAGGTTTGTAGCCTTGGTCCGATTTACAGCACCTCTTATGATGAGATTGGCAGCCTCTTCCAGTACTTTTTAGGGTCAGATTCTCAGTCTTGACCACTTTTACAGTACTTATCATGATGAGGTTTTCGTTTCACAGTACCTCATGACTCGCCACATTATGGCTGAAACATTGCAGATGTGACTTTAAGCCATAATAATTCATTCATTCAGAACCTCTTAAGCAGATTCGCAAACTCTGTCACTTTTATAGCCCTTATTGTGATGAAATTTCCAGCCTACACCAGATTTTACAGTAACTCATGATGAGATATACAACCTCTATCAGTTTTACATCACGTCTTGTGGATTGCTGTGTCGAGCAGTGTTACAGCCTTTCCCACAATGACGTTTGTGGCCTTGACCAGGTTTACAACCTTTCTCATAATGAGGGTTTACAGTCTTGACAAGGTTTACAGCCTTTCTCATAATGAGGTTTGTAGCCCCTTCAAGGTTTACAGCATTTCTCATGCTTTCTCATAATGAGGTTTGTAGTCTCGACCAGTTTTACTACCTTTTTCATAACGAGGTTTGAAGTCTCCACCTATTTCGCAGCCTTTCTCATAATGAAGTTAGCAGCCTCGACCAGGCTTTCGCATAAGGGGGTTTGTAGTCTTGACCAGGTTTACCACCTTTCTCATAAGGAGGTTTGTAGCCTCGACCAGATTTACAGCCTTTCTCATTATCAGGTTTGTAGCCTCGACCAGGTTTGCAGCCTTTCTCTTGCTTTTTCACAATGTTTGTAGCCTCGACCAGTTTTATTGCCTTTTTCATAATGAGGTTTGTAGCCGCGACCAGATATACAGAGGAAATTGGGCTGACCCCGCAGAAAAAGCACGAAAATCTGAAAAGGTTGTTGACAGGCCTTCCTACGTTAGGCCGGAGAGGAAACCAACCTGAGCTGGACTTGAACTCACAGCTACCGCATTAGTGGTCATTCTTGAGTCATTGTGCTGGGTTAGCACGCTACCCATTCGGCCACGAAGACTCCTTCTCATAACAAGGCTTGAAGCCTCGACAACCTTTGCCACTCTTCTGGTTGTGAGGTTTGCAACTTCGTCCAGTTTTACAGCACTTCTTATGGAGAAATTCGTTGCCTTGACTTGAGTGAGGTTTGCAGTCCCAGTCACAAAGCTAGAAACCTCCGTTATGTTCACAACCTAAATTATGGGAAAAAGTACAGTCACACCCAAGACATACAAGGACTGCATGTCCGCATGAGGTTTACAGCCTACATGTAAAGGAGAGGTTTACACTCGCAATCTTGGGTATATTTACAGCCTATGCCACAGCCACACAAAGAGTTATCATGGAGGAAAGAAAATAAGGGCCCTAGGATCATACTGGGGCCATTTATTTGGTGAAGGCAACGAACATACACGCCAAAGTCAATATGGCTAAGTTTAAAACGAAATGTGACTTTATTGTGACTATATACAAATAACACAGTGTATCAGAGGTAAACACACTGATATATATATATATATATATATATATATATATATATATATATATATATATGTGTGTATGTATGTATTTATATTTATATATATATATATACCCGGAAACACTTACATGCTTACAGTTGACTCGAGCTAATACTGTCTTTGTATACATGGATGAATTATTAATTATTATTAACAATTCAAATTAGTAATTTGATCGATTTGTTTCAGAACATTATGGTAGCTCGTAATTTTTCTTAATCAATCTGGTTATACCTTTACTTGAACATAAAGATAAATTATCAACAGGTTCACCATTCTGCTTATAAAGGCTGAAAAATGTATTTGAACCAATCGAAACACTGTAAACATTTTTTATCGTCCGACTGTGTGTGTTTGGTGTGAAAAGGTTTTGTATGTCTGAATATGGCTGAGTGCGCGTTCGTGCGACGTCACATGTGTGCGCGTGTATGCGTGTGTGGCTTAGGTCTGCGGTTTACAAAGCGTTTATGTTGAGGAGTAGTGTATATGCATGTATGAATGCACAAGTGTGCCACTGAGAAGTTGCGATGAGCAATACAAGTCAAAGATAATCCCGGCGACATATCTGTCGTCTAGCAGTTATATCACCGGTTTTTACTTAAATTTCTGCATTTCGTTTGAACAATACACTTGTCGGTTATACAACAACATTTAATAAATTAGGCTACATATTTTTGCAAGATTATGCAACGAGGATGAATATCATAATGGCGTGTAGCACGGAAGTAGTCTGCTGCCTTTTATTGGAAACACGGTCTTTACATTACTCAGAAAGTGTCCTCCGAACTGACTGGAGGGTCGAGTTAGCTATAACTACAAATCCGCTATCCAGTTCCCGAGACTGTCCACTAACCACACAATGTCATGGGTCTCCGAGGTTGTATTGTCAATACATGCATTTCACTGACACGATTATCACCGAGTCACGTGATCTACACAGTTTCAATATCACATGTATTTTCCTGAGACGAGTCGTTTCCAATGTGCAAATGTCCCCCAATCAGCCTTGTGCAAAGTGTAGCAGTCGTCTGCTCTTCCATTCCAGGAGACGCCATTGTCGATGTGTACTGCACACGCACACACAAACTAAAGCCAAACGGGAACGGTGGTGTTTAACAGTACCCTGGAGACAATAGTCTTTGCACTGACGCGTAGATATGCGATCATGTTATGACAAAAAAGTTCAATCACATCGATATCAGGTGACAGTTTTGTCTATGTTAGGGTTTTCCCCATTGATTACATGGGGGCCCTACCATAGCCGCAAGTTTTTCAAACGACTGTACACAACAACACAGACCTATGCTGAAGGCTTGAAGAGCCCAACAGAAATGTCTGGATTTCAGTGTAAATAGTCTTTTGCGTACGACGTTGTTGTCCGGGTAAAATCCACGGGCATTGGACACACATAGAGATAGTGCGACGGAGGAAGACGTACAAAGTCAACTGGGGTAATCATCAGCACACTGTGGTTTGCACACTATGAAACGTCAAGAATTCCCTTTGAGGTATAAGGTTACTGTAGGTGTCGTGGCTAGGAGCGCATGCGCCCAGTCCAGGGGGGTCGTAGGCGTACATCCGGTCCAGCTCCTACATAAGATGGCGTCAGGGATGAGGGGTGTCTGCTCCTCAGGTGACAACCTATCATCGGTCCTCAAATATGATGTTAAGTTTATCCCCGGGAGTGAGGACGGTCCTCACAGTCGGTTTGAGCTCCAAAGTCTTGTGAGGCTTCATGACGAACTCCTGGGATACCTGATGAAATTAAAATTTCCATCAGTTAAATCCAATACGGGTATTGCTAAAATATTCAAAGTCTTTGGTTCAACGAAAAGACCAACGAATATTTAGATTAACTTTCCTAAACTTAAGACCTGCACCCAAATAAATAGTTGTAATATAGGCCATTATTTAGCAAGTCTTTAAAATGGAAGTGACGTACGAAGTGCAACAACAACATAGGGTCATAATGTCAGGATACACGGGTTTTCCACAAATAGGTTAATTTCAACGGGCATGAACAATATAGCACCGTTACATTTTCCCACTGACTATTCTAATTAAACCAAGCATGACTTCAAATCGTTCTTTAATTTTGAGACACTTACCCTTGCTAACGTCAAGTACATTTCCAGCTCGCTGATTCTTCTTCCTGTTATAACAGATAATATTAAATGATGCAGATGATTACATGAATGGATCGATAAAATTCTAAGAATCAAGGCCATTATGACGCAGCAAGCCTAATCAACAACCACCTCATGAACAACTGAGCACCGTGCATATATTGCCAGATGACAAATTCCTCAAATACAAGCCTTATTAAGGACTGTCTTCACAAACGATACAAGACTGTTGACATATTTCCAGTGCAAAAATTGTCCATGAATTGTAGGCATATATGCTAACAGTGAATTGGAGTTGATGGGTTATAAATTTAGCAAATATGATCTATATTTGAAACTTACCGACGCAACTCCGTGATCCGAATCCAAACGGCAGAGAAGAAAATGGATGGAACTCCTTCTCCTCACGTGACCACCTTTCGGGTATAAACTCGTCAGGTTTCTCAAAGAATTCCTGGTTTCTGGACATTGTATATGTGTTCAGCAGGACGCAAGTCCCTTTGGGGATAAGGTGGTTGTCCAGTATAGAGTCTTTCGTCAGTATTCTAGCGTTAATCGGGATAACTGGGTACAGTCTGCAAGTAGAGAAACAAAACCTGGATTAAACGCATTATCATCAACCTGCTGAGTTCATCAAAATAGCATCAGCAATACAGCTGAAAACCCATCACCATCCGCAGTTTTCTCGCAGACCTCCCCACGTACGACCAGGGAGGAAGCCAGCCAGAGCTGGACTTAAACTCACAGCGACCGCATTGGTTAAAAAGCTTCCGAGTCAATGTCCTGTGCTAGCACTCCCCTGAGTCATTACGCCACGCTACCCGTTATCAAAGTGAACTGTTTCTTAATAAAGTTATCATTATTATCATAACCGATGCAATAAATGCATCTACATGGACCATAGGTCGTTTAATATCTAACTAGTAAATTTATCGATAGTGAAGTTAAATGAAGTTGGAGGGGTTTATTCGGAATAGTAAATGCGGATGCAGTGGAAATGAAGCCGTTGGTACGATATACATGAGCAACCGAGGTGAAATAGGTGACGTGGGGTGTAGGCAACCTGCTCATTTCTTCTCGGGGTTATCAATGATAACACAAACACAGCAGGTCTCTCGGGCAATCCCAGGATTGCAAAAACAAATACTCTCGCTTAGGAATCGTATTATCTCCATCAGTAAGGATCCTGTAATTCGAAGGGAGCCACGGGCATGGGCCGAATACGGGACGCTGGGTGGGGATGTGGCAGGCTTGCATTACAGGGCAAACACACAAGGGCCTTTAGGGGAATCACAGCGTATATATGTGCCTTCGATAGATGTGTATATGGCGATATGATAGCGAAGGCAAACTGAGATGACCTTTCGCATGGCATCACTCCACAATTCAAGTATGTTGGAAGAAATAACCCGAATTCCATTTGTTCTGAGGCCATAGAGCTGGAGGCTGCACTGAGTACCCTTAACACATATAGCAGTCGGCAAACAGTGAACATGCCAGCTGATGAGAACAGGCAAAGTTGGTATTCGCATACGTACACACGTACCCCAACTAAAGGCAAGAACACATAACGCACTGAAAATGTGCAGCCAATATATTTCACCCTCACACTGATAATCATCATCATCATCATCTCAATTTAGCCCCACTCAATATCCAGTTATATTAGTCATTACGACAATTCATCATTTACACTTCAAAGTACATGTATGCGAGCGCCAGCAATATTTTATTTATTTATTTATTTCATTGGTGTTTTACATCGTACTCAAGAATATTTCACTTATACGGCGGCGGCCATCATTGTTTTTGAAGGGAACCGGGCAGAGCCCGAGGGAAACCCACGACCATCCGCATGTTGTTGGCAGACCTTCCCACGTACGGCCGGAGAGGAAGCCAGCATGAGTTGGACTTGAACTCCCAGTGACCGCACTAGTGGGAGGCTTTTGGGTCATTGCGCTGCGCTAGCGCGCTAACTGACTGATCCACTGGCCCGTCAGCAATACTGAACGACGATTCAAAGGCTTACCGAAGAGTTTCCTTCACAACCTGTTTCATATAAGAGAACTGGTGAAGGTGTTCCGCCGTGCAGATTTCTCCTTTGCACACTCGACTCACTTCCTCGTGAAGTTTCTGCTGGGATTCTGGGTTCGCTGCCAGCAGGTAAAACGCAAAGACCAGAGAATTCGATGTCTATGGGGAGAAAAAAGAGCAACTCTTGTTTAGGTTTCATTTGTCATGAAATTTCGTATTGTTTTCCTCGTCGCTTCAATATTGGTTAAACCTTATCAAAACTGTTCTTCCAATGTCGATTCATTTCCATGATTGCTGCTTCACTAAAGCCTTGTGTAAAAGGCCCCAGAGATGGCGTTCAGCAGTGTGTCACAGTATGTCGAAATAATGTCCAATGTTAAAAGGCGTGCCGTTTCGTCATCCCATTGAAATATGGTTAAAGAAATGTTTTCTCTTTATTCTAAGGGTACTAACCAAAAAGCGTACACATAAATTTAATAAAGATAATCCCACGTATTTTTGGGAGCCATGACACTACTAAAAGGATCCTGCAAATATTTCTCACATTATTCTTACCGTCTCAATTCCCGCTGCTAAGAGTTCGGAAGAGTTGGAGTAAATTTCAGGGATGCTCATTTTTGTTCCCGCCAAAAGGTAAGAGAGAAAACCTAAACCTTTCTTTGGGTTAGACAACTCGGAGGGTGAATTCAGTTCCCTGCGAACCTCATTCAATCGTTTATCGATAAACTGCCGAGCTGAAGTGAAGAAAAAGCAAACTGTTAAGCACTACTATAGCTTAAGTGCACGGTTGCACATATATGGGCATATGATTGTCGAAACGAAAATTAAGTGGTTTTCGGTGAAAAACATTGAAGCAAATACCAAAAGTAGTAAAACTAAACTTGGGGACAGAAACAATTCAGGTATTTAACACCTTCTGAAACAAATATACGCAGAGTTACTTACCAACATCTAAGATTGTGTCCCAGGCTTCTACATGTCGCCTCCAAATACTTGTGTTTAATTTTCGATGTAACTTAGCACCAACTACCATTTTCTGTCCAGTCTCGAACATTGTACCCGTAGCATTGATGAACTGTTGAACTTTGGGATCGACGTCTTTTTCTAAACAGCCGATTCGGTTTTCAAAAATGATTGCTCCTACAGCTGAAAAGATAGTAAAAACACAGAATGCGTTGAAAGATAGCAACTTCCAGTGGCTATATATATTAACAACGTGGTTAGTAAAAGTCACAGACTAAACAAAACCTTTGGAAGAGACTGTCACATAATCTGCACAATGAATACAAGAAAAATTGCTTTAATTCACACTGGATTACACAGACGTTATTTGTCGCACATTTACTGCGACCACAACCTTACTTGTCAAAATAACTCTCCATTTGACAACGCACGTCTGGGGTGTACAAGAGGCAGAACAAACAGTGTATATGAGAAAGCAAGGTCCAGGTGTGAGATGAGGTCTACCAGAAGATTGACACAGATTTCACCTCTCCGGTCACCTCCACCAAAATGTCACGTTGCCAGATAAAGGACAGCCAGTTGTCAGTTCTGCACGTGCTATCGCTATGGCAACAGTTGAGGGGAATAAGATTTGACCAATTTTTTTGAGGCTGGACGCCGGATTATCGTCAACTTTTCCATGACTACATGAGGCTTTACCCCGAATTCTTGAATGCATTCTTTTTCTCTAATGCGGACTGGGGATGAAGAGGCAGATTTACCTGAGAGAACTGCAATGAGTATCATATAACACAAGTCAAAATGTCACTTTCTAATGAACCAACAAAAGAGGAAGTCCCGCCGGTGTAGAATACAGATGCCACTGGGCGAGCTGAGCTACTACTGCCTTATGCAAACAAACACCTGCTGCCTGGGAGCCCTTGTTTACCGTGAAGGGGGATGCCAACAAATTACCGGCAGCACAAATCAAGCGATTGTCTTGTGGGTTTACGTTTGTGGCTGGTAGATGGAATAGTACTGGGGCCTCGGCTGAATCATTGGCGGCATATTTGCCCATCATCGACAGGCGAGTTTACACAGGTACTCTACACAGAGCACGGGGGAATGTCGCATCAGGACAAGCAGCCTGCCTTCTCTTACGTCCGTTATAGTCCTTTACAAGTCTGAAGGCTTGCCGGTAAGGAATTCCTTCTAAGAGAGAATGCTTAGTGGCGTATCGACAACAATTAAGCCAAGCAAATTAGGCTGACAGCAAAGGGAAACACAGAAATCAGATACGTGCAGGTGTCTTCCGAGTGTATGCATGTAACATCTATGATTTCCTCAGTGACAACGCTGAGTGCGAACGTGACCTTACATAACTAATCTTTTCAGAACGACCTCTCTTCTAGACTTAAGACTCATCAGTTGCATCAAGGACGTCATTCTGAACATTACATTAAAATGAATTTTATTACAAGCATTTTTCATTGTTCGACAGTGTGGAAAAGTGGTCGTACTATATTCCGCGATGCGCGGATTTCAGAATTCTATAAAGATGTTGTAGGGCAATCTGAACAGCTGGCGAGAACATACCTTCTAACGCAAAGTTGTACATTTCGTTGGGTAGATTCGGTAAGACCTTGTCCTGGCCGTGTGTGTCCCTCATGTATCGAATCCTGTCCACCATTGACGTCACCACATCGTTCATCTCGTCAGCACACTCCAGAACTCGCTGGGGCGGCAGCAACCGTTTACCCAAAATTTGTCTGTACTTGTGCCATTCTTCCGCGTGCCTGTGGATAACAAGAACGAATTATGTCAGGTACAGAACCTCTCACTGCTGAGTAATCTTTCTAGGGTACCCTAATATTAGGTCTGGAAATCACCGTCGGTTATTATTGAGCTACCCAAGTTCTTTTGTCCGATTTGTAAATTAGTGACCGATGTCTTTTTAGCACATTCTGAGACAGGTTTGGAATTACATCAAAAATGGGCAAAAGAAAGAAGAAAAAAAAAACACTTCCCGAAATATGCGTATCAAAATGCTTCGCTTGCCTTTTAATACAAGAGCGAAGAGTATATTTAAAAACTGAAAACACATTTAGTATATAACCTATTGAAGAAAGATGTTCTTAAACTCACGCAGTCATAAGTCCTGATGTGTTTTTCCGAAGATCTTTGTATTCTACCCAAGATTCATAAGGAGGTCTGTATGGGTGTTTTCCTTCTCCTCTTAACAGTTCCTCCGCGAGGGCAGGGTCTGCCAAGCTCACATTCGTCACCGGACCCATTTTCTCCTTGAACAATTTCCCATGTTTCTGATGAAAGCGTCGCTGAAATGTCAAGCAATACCAAATGAAACATTCGCAACGAAGAAAAGTTTGATTACATACATGTATAATTTTATATATCACATACATGGATACGTCTTACGCAAGTTCTAGATGCATGTACTAAAAAACAATTACAACAATTTTGCAACCAAACAGGGCGCTATGTTCATATCAAGTATATTAGCAGAATAGATTTGTAGTTTTGTGCTCAGTCTTGTTTACCTTCATGGTTTATTCAAGTTCTGGTTGAAAACGGAAAATAACCCCTTTAGACCTGCATGACATGAAAATAGGATACAAGCACTACGTTTGCTCACAATTTCCTGACATACAAACGTCGAGCGGGAAAAAAAACGTCCCCTAAATATAGAAACAGAAGCCATGGGTAGATATAAGTTTAACAGAAAGTTGCACGCCACAAATGTGCCTCACTAAATGAGATTTGTTTACAAACGAATACCGTATTCCCCTCCAAATCTGAAATAAGATGTCACCTGAGATTGTCATTTTATCTTAAGGAAGAGACCACTGGCTTGGTGATGTGCAGGTGAGGTGCACTAGTAACCAAACAATCTATGCTTTGATCCTTAGATCAGTTTGGTTTCAAATCATGATCTGTGAGGTACAATAATAACGAAAAACTCTGTTAAAAAGTCGTTAAATGACCTACGAAAATTCCACGGCAAGATAGCAATATATACATGTACACCATCAGAATAACATATAAACATACATGTACCTCATCAACCCTTTAATATATGAACATTAATATGAGCACATGATGTATGAACATCATTTACATCATCGACAGTAGTCAATCGCTCATACACACGTAGGCGTGGGTTAAGCGAGTAACTGCCTTGCCCGTGAAATAGGGGCAAGGATAAGAAGCACCAAAGAGCAGCGCTGTAGACATAGATGGCGACCGAAATGAAGTGTGTCTCTCTCGGCTTGTTTTTATTGCTCACATTTTAGCACCTATCCTCTAAGGGAAAAAACATCCACAGCATTCGACAGTTAGGGTTACAGAGTGTGCGTCTCGCCTGAAGGCGCCTTTAATTGAACAGTATCTAATTGCACAGTCACTTCATTTGGTCCACCAATATCGCGGCCATATTTGGTGTACCGGCCGACCCTAACTTTCCCGACACATATACAAGCACACACTTCTCTCGACTTGTTTCCCTTTCCTTTTTCCTCACAAAAGATTTGGCCCAGACACCGAAATCTAAGTTTGCAGAAAAAAAATCCCTAGAACTAGAACCAGAAGAGTATTGACAAAGCACTCTCATGCATTACCCCTGTTATATTCATTTACGTATTGTATGCAGGTCGGGATTTGTTCGCAAACATTACTCATATGTATTATTATTCAATTATAGTACACGGGCGATCAGGTTACTGGGGTATTGTGAGTGGGGACACCAGTAACTCAAGCCTTTCAAACTGCAATAACATGTTCACTGAAGCTTTGTGTCAGATGAATAGCAATAGTCTATGTTTTCTCGACCGACACAAAATGTTCCTAGGTGTAAGAAGAAGCGAGCAACTCGGGCTTTCTCCGGGGCTTCTTTTGAAGAGGACAATGGCTTGGGTTGACAGTCCCCGGGCTTCACCAGTCAAACTTTACTTAGCTACCTCATTCGCCAAGCCATTGCCCATAGACCTTTTCTTCAGAAATTTATTCGCACTTGAATTTTTACAGTAAGGAAGGTGTCCCTTTCTTGCCAGATTGTATGCGTGTACTCAATCGTCCCACAGTATTCTGCGCGCGGTGATGCCCGTATCCTTACCCCGGCGGACGCCCGCTTAAGGCAAGCAAGAAGGTGGAGTCCGCAAAGCACAGTGCTAACAATGCCCGATGAGACTTCACTCAGAACGAAGGCCGATTGACTGGGAACGGGTGTGAATAAATACGAAGAACTCCTTTGGGGTGTTCCCCTGTAGGCATATAACACAACAAGTCGTCAGTCAAACCTTGAAAACATGGCAGTCAGTTAGCTGGTGCACTCAACTTGCACTTTCTCATGGATTAACTTTTTAAAAACCACGTATACACGTGCATGGTGCACACTCGAGTCCCCACAAACAAAACACGTGCTAATGCCCGGAGTCTCTTGGAAGCAAGAGAGCCTGTAGTTTGAACGCGTCAATAACAAATTATTTTGAAGTATTCACTGGCATCATGGCGATGGCATTCATTACATAACCGTCGCAGGTTCGACGAGCTGGATCATTTACTTTATCGTGTACCATAAAGGCCAGAGTTGACCCGAGAAGTCGTGAGAAATATGTAAGATGTGTGATCTGCTCGGGTATTTAACAACGATGTGTATGGTAGGAGTTTCTAGCAAATCCTGGGATTATGGTATCATCTGTGACGCATCCGGAAAACCACAAAAACCGCAGCATGAACGGTGGCTTTCTTACACATAATTATATCGGTGGGTGAAGAGACTCAGAGTTCAGTCAAATCCCAGATGCAGACTGGGTTACTTTAATTCATACTACACCAAAGTAAGTTATTCACTTGTAGGACCACTAGACGGGCAAAGACACGCTTTTTTCGGTTTTACTATTTTTTTCCACAGCCGATTGCGCCATCGAAAATCGTGAGATCGACTCCGCTAATATCCAAGGCATGCTCATGCAGTCGTTTTGTGGAGAGCAAAGAAGGTGCAAAAGTATACAGTGACTTTTAGCTTCGTGAGTTACGTATGTGGCGCCTTGTCTGTCGACACTTACATTTGTAATGCTTGTTATTGCTTTAATGGGGCAGACAAGCAGTCAAAATACCATGACAAACATAATTCCCGTAGGTTATGCACAGATATCATTATTATTACTGCGCCAGCGGTAATTGAACCTCGCGAGATTCCATCGGAAAATGGTTTCCATCAGAATGTCCTTCCGGAACACTTATAATTTTCACCTGGGACTATCTATTTTAGCTGGAAAACTTAATTACAAACGTTATAAATGTTTACAATCAGTCGTCATATATTGGGGCATATCTTTGTATCCAAAATTAAGATGAATTTTCTTCTACTTGACATTACTGGGTTAAGCCCGTAAAAAACAAATGGATTCTGCAATCGATCCCATCCAATGCTGGTTCTCAGAGGATAACTGATGGCTTAAGCTGCGTGAGGTGGGAGGAGGCCATAGAATAACTTCTTGTATGCAGCCGAGCAGGTTTTCCTCTCGGAATTCACCGGCTTGTGCCCCGTCCCCTCCGCCCGGCGGAATGTCGTCGCTGTGGAACGCGGTTGGTTTATTTGCGGTCTGCTGATAATAACTGGATAGTTTTAAACAGCAAATTCTCATAATTCCTCCAGAAACTGTCAGGAATTTATTTGAGAAGAGTTTATTCACCGCCCCCTCTTCGCAAAAAAGGGCACAGTTACTTTCACGTCTCACACGCTGTTGAGTTGTGTTACTGTTTTTGTCTGTAATCTACAAACGATGAAAACGACATCTTACATGTCGTCTGTATCTACGGTGCTGTTGTAGAATTAATTGTTTTGGTGAAACTATTCCAATAACTAGTACCGCGTTTATTCTTTAAAAATATGTGCCCGTTGCTGACATTGAACGGCTTCCCAAGTTTCTAAACCTTCGAACGACAAGTAAAAAGTCGAAATGCCGTAAGAAAATTAGATTAGTTTTTTCACCCAAGACTTTACCCTATCCTGAATATTCAGAAACACCCAAAGTCCTTAAAATGGTACCTTTGATGTCAACACTTAATTAAGTTTTTCAAACTTAACAGAAGGGTCTTAATTGGTCATTAGTGGTATATGAACCAGTCAGAATGAACCAAAATTTGTTACCTGAAAACTGCTACAAACATCAGGTGAAATACCGCAGTGTCCCATCTGAACCTTTCCTGTTACAAACAATCATTTATTTCGTCCTTTGCAGCACAACATACACACGGCTATAAGAGACAGCTTTATTATAAGTATGCCTAAGCTCCAAGAGGAGGCACTTTAAAAGGCCCAAGAATGCGGATATTTGCCAGAAATATATAGGAAGAATTGGGTGAGCATTGTGTTCGTGTTGTGGGGATTTCTGCGAAAGTTGCCCTTTGGGTTCAACAGGGACGTCCAATCCAGAAACCACGAACTGCCCATCGTCGGCTCCCACAACACTGACACCATGGGACTTCCGCGAAGAGTAGCCACTCTGCAGTGGTCTTAGGCATTTCCAGGCTAATAACACAAATACAGAAAATCTGCCTAATTCGTCTATGTTAGATTCCGGGGGAAGCATGTTTGCCTTCGTTAATCATCGGCACGGCTTTAACCATGGCGTTCAAGGCCGCGCCAACAAAAGCCAATGGGAGATTTGCCGCCAAGCTTTGCGTCCATTCCAAGCGAGACTGGGCAAACCTTTCCGCGAAGATAGGCAAGAAAACGATAGATTTGCTTCGAAGGTCGCTTCCAAGGATCATCCCTCGATTTGGTGTCAAATGACCGCACCGACTTGCCCTATACAAATGTATCCATTTCCAATATCAAGAAAAAACAGGGGTGTGATATTTTCTTAACTAAATTTCGACCGAATAATTGTAAATTAGATCAGGTGTATGTGGCCTTATGGCGCGTTCGAGGCTCGTGACGATTCCGCCTATCGACACATTTACCTAGCCAGGGCATTGGAACACTTGACACAGCAGTTGGGTGTCAAGTTTCGCGCCCTGAAAATAAAACACTGACAAACCTGCAATAATTCAGTCAGCCAAAAGGCCGTAACGGGGTCGTTAAAATGTCGATTGTATCCTTGCTTCTGTATATGATTTTTTTGCTTCTCCAGCTTAGTTCCCGTACGCGGAGAGCAACCTGAATATGTTCTACATAAAAAAAGACAAGCCTCACCATGTCACGTCCTATCTTTCTCAATTGTTTTCTTGCCACATTGGCCTGCGTGGAAACCAGTGTGCTAGCAAATGTCAGATGGTAATTTAGGACGGAACAAAAAGTATTCTGGCTGAGCTTGGTAGAGTAGATGTCACTGGCACTTTATGATCTCTGGTTAGAGTACAACATTCATCTGCTCAAAGAAACATATTACCTCTTAACGCCGGGTACACATGGATAGAGGGCTTCGACGATCCTGTATAATTGCATTTGTGGTAAATGGGACTACCTTCCACGGACTTTGCTGAATAAGTCTTTGAAGGATTAGAGAATACACGCGCAGTAGTAGAGATAAGGGACCTATACAGGTGCTTCTGCTGTGTCAACCATAGGGGCGAGTTGGCACTATTGTGTCACTGACAAGTGCTGCCATTCAGCCGACGAAAGGCTTTTGGTCCCTAGGGTATTATAACAAATTCGCCTAGTGCAACAAAAAAAATTTGAGTAACAAACGCTGTGGTTTCCGTGCTGTGTTAAGGTGACTATACAAAATACACTTGTGGTATTACGGTGCAACGCTTCTGTTAAGTGCGACGTACTTGATAAACCATTATGGAAGCCATATGTGAATCGGCGCGACCACAGTGTGGTGTGTATGACAGGGTGGGGTACCCCGGGCAGCGCATTGGGTCACTCCCCAAGGACTGGACAAGGTTCTCCGTCACAAGTCCTCCCCTCACTCCCTGCCTTCATGCAACTTCCACCGTCAAGGAAAAACCAGGCCAGTTGGCAAGCTCTTGTGCCAATCCAATTTTTGCTAAGCGGATCAGTTGACTGCCATGAATCCAATGAAAGGACAAGGGCATAGCTTGTTGATAAACGCAGATTACATTATCTTTTAATCCTCTCAACTATGACCAATAAGCCGACCACTGTGGCCACAAAGACGTAGTGTTATCATTTTATACTGCATTTAAACCTGCTGCCAAATCGGTCCATATGATAACTTCAAGTCAAATGACATTTGTCTCACTTGTCCAAAAATGCTCCTTTCATGTCCTTTCGGTCTGTACATGTACAAATTTCTCAGCTGTACATATACCCAACTTTTTTTTAAACTTCAGACAGGCAACAACCCAGCACATATTTCTCACTTCCCATATAAGTTCCACTGTCACAGCACCTTCGGGCGTCATGATGAACTCCATAACCAGTTCTAAGGCAAATAAAAGCTTACGACACCGTGAGTGAGCGGTGTGGTTTGAGACTGGGTGCGGAAGTGTATTGAAGTGGTGCTGGGTCGGTTTGTAGGGCCTCGTAGCCCGCCTGCCTAACCTGATGGCCAGTAAGATATTAAGGTGCACATCAGTGACCCGTGTTAGTCATGCGTATCCCCGAAGAGACTGAACCCATGCAGATTAGCTAACGACTTTAGCTAAACAATGCCTACAACTTGTACCTGGTTAGCATTATGCCACCACAGCAAACTGAGACAGTGGTGAAAAAACTTCTTGGCAGATAAGTCGATAATTGCTACCATATTTCTTAGGTAGAGCGTTGTAGGCACACGTTTAGGCATACATGTGGACCACAGGCACCGATACCAAGAGCAAGCCCCTCTCACATCAACTGCAAGTCTTAAATCTGTTTAATATGCATCTGTTTATGTACATGTACGTCTTAATCAAAAAGGTAGGCAAAAGAAGAAATTTTTTTTTCTATTTTAACTATTCCTTCACGATTCCAGAACCGGCAAAAATGCCGAAACAGTTAATTCATATGTTAAATTCGTTCATACTAGCGTGATCACTCCTTAAACTTCTTTTCATCTCGTTGGATACGATATTAGAGCAAAGACTTTTTCTCTGCCCTTGGGCGTGCTATCTTGAGTTTATTAACGTCATGAAATCAGCCTCGGGACATTAGCAAGACACAGTATCCAGTCCAGTTTTCAAACATATCGCATTACCTGCTGCCACACCATTTTTACCGTTATACAGACGTCCGCATGTAGAGAGTTAGTTGATTGGCCCAGGGCAGAGGCGTTTCTGGGCTTAGCGATGCTATCTGAGGCGTCCGACTGGGAGCGGGTCGGAGCGGCTCCCCGGGACGTATGGGTCATGCCCAGTGCTATACTGGTCAGACCGCAAAACACTCCAGGCCAGCATAAATATGATATGTTGACATCTCAAGCTGGACCATGCCGGCTCAATCGGGAACGCTTCATTCCACAGTGGGCACAGGCTTTCCCTGTTAACCGTCGCACTTGGCACACGACTTAAATCACCATTGTAATATATTCAACGGTTCCCGCAATAAAAAGGGGTCCGTTACTATTCCCCAGCGAGGCCAGAACAGTTCCATGTCAGGTTTTTCGGAAGTATATATCCAACGAAATGGACCTCAACAGCTGTATTTCAATACCTGAACCGTTAAAGGTGCGTGTGTCATAGTTTAAGATGAAATTAAGCAATAAACACACAGGTCTCTGACTGCAATACACAAATATATATACCTATATATATATATATATATATATATATATATATATATATATATATATATATATATATATATATATATATATATATATATTTCGTCCACAGCGAGCTGAGGAGTACAGAGTGGCGTGAACTGTGAACCATCAGCTATGGTTGTGATATAACTGTTCAAATTCCACGCGAACTAAGCGAACTGGCCCTCGACACTGTAAATACAATCCGTCTTACTATATATACAGGTCAACCGTTTGTTGTGACATGACAACATGTCCTTCAGAAAAGAACCAAAAAAAAAAAAAAAAAACAAATCCAGAAACGGAAAAAACGCCTCCCGGAACCAGCAGTTCAGACCTCAGCCGCATGCACACCCGAACGGCTTTCACTGAGGCTTTGTATGCATCCCGCACACTTGTTTGCGAAAGACAACCAACATCTGGTATGATAACTTACTTACTTACACACAACGTCACACTAGTTTTGTCAGAGCCTTAATGTAACGGTGGGCCACAAATGTAACAAATGTTGGCGGTATAAGTTCACCTGAGATTTGAACTCTAAAACTACTGAAACTCACCTGCACTTCGTGGGACTGGCCCCAGTTTTTCTTTCGGATATACTCAGGAATGGTTCCTACTATGGGGTACCCTTTCGGGCCGGGAAGATCGTGGAGGCTTCGGGGAACAGGATCGGTCGACATTTCTCCCCGACTCGCTGCCGATTGTTTCATCTCCGGCAGTGCTATACTCGTAGATTCACTAGCCTCCGTGAGTAAAGTCCGCCGCAGAACTGGCTTTGAAATACGTTTTGCATGCTGGAGCAGCTTGTGTATCACTGGCTCGGCTGCCATGGTTAGGATCCGAGCGGAAGAAGTCTGGAACTTCAGTTAGACAGTTGTAGTTCAGATTGTCAGAGGGCCTCAGCTGAAAGAAAACATGAGAGGGTCGATGATTAGAGCACGGTCACACCAATACAATTTCACTGTCTTTATCGGCACAGTAATTCGGCACACGACACCACTGCCGCCCAATGCTCCTCTGCCAAGAGAGCTTGCGCTATAGCTTTAAATAGGGTCAGTATAGTGCACCAGTACTCTATACACCATCAAAGAATTGGATGCGGCACCGGTAACTCGCTTCATCACTCTTATGATATACCTGACGGACACAAATATATATATATATAGAGAGAGAGAGAAAGAAAGATGTGTGCGCACATGTCTCCCCTCTGACAGACGGTGTGAGAGCAACCCAGCCAAGCCCCAGGAGTATACAAGGATCGAGTCGACGACTGTCACCCAGTGGTCTTACTGGTAAGCCTAGAGTAAAACTGACACTTGACCCGTCTTAAGCTAAAAAAAAAAGCATGAATGCATTCGTTGTTTTACTGGTGTCCCCAGCGGTGCGGAACACCCTCGACCGCTGACACAATTCGCTCCTTTTTTTTACCTCCCTCTCTCTCTCTCTTTTTTTTTTATCAAAAATTAAAACAAGATTGCTATATATCGTGTGCTCTGTATCGATCTTTGGGTACAGTTACGCGGACCCCAAGCCGGAAACTGGGTCTTGATCCCTTTGAGAGGCTTTGAGAGCTGGCTACTTACTTCCTGGTTAGCGGGACTAAGCTTGTGAAGACGAGTAGGTAACAAGCCTTACCTGTAGCCCGTCCTACGATTGGATCAGCCTTTAAACACTATATCACTGACCCGATGGGCGCATACCGCCGTCCACCTATCGGCTATACACTGACCACGTGGTTCGCTTGGTTATCTTGTTGACAGCGTGGAGCCCTCTCGGGAGCCAGTGTACAGTGGTTTGACGGGGAACAGATCGCCGGCCACATGGCCACACGGAATGTCGGCTCAGGGACACGCTATTTGAAGGACTTTACATTGGCAAGAGACGTGACACCGCAGCCTTGCCGTTTGTTTAGTTTGCTTCTAGTTCACGGTGAAAACTGGGGCATATTTTTCGATTTACACAAACTAATTTTGCAAACAGGCCTGTTCAAACGAGGAAGAGGGTAGACATGATTGTTTTAAAGAAAACAAAGAAGCACGACAGGTCGTGGTCTAAGGTCCTGTTTTACCCTGTAGAGCAAATGAGAGAAAATCCTTACGGCCAACAAAGATTTTTTTTAAACCATGTGCAGCCTGATCAGCTGTTGGAGAAACTCTAAGTAAATCGCATGGATACAGAGCTCGCTAGTCATACTTCAGTCCGCAAAATGCATCCGCCGCAAAATGCTTACGTGCCGTTCTTCATTGTCCAGACCCAAATTCTGTAGACGCGGAACGTTTAAACCGCCTAAACGCAAATCCTGCGGATTGTAGCTTGGCTCATTAATATAAGATGAACAATCTTACATGAATGCAAACGTATTCATTCATTTACCTACATATTAAATTTGCAAATACTGAACTCATGGTTCTTTTCCTTGGTTCTGGATGGCATCTTCAGAAACTAACAAGGAATTGTGAAGAGATGGTCTGTCAGCATGTATGACACACCATGGTGTGCACGAGAGAGACAATTAAATGTAAGGTGTGCGAAGACTGTAGTAAATTCTCGGTACATAGACTTTAACAGAGACCAGTGCAGCATCAGCGCAGACAGGCAGATTTATAAGACAATATTTTAACTTTTCTCTAACGTACGTCTCGACACCTGTGGCTATACAGCCAAGGCATGTTGTAACGCTATTAAGGCATGCATTGGACGAATTTTAGAACGTGATGCTTTGTAAACGACCTAAAAGGCGGAAATGGGATCGCTACATAATCAGAATTTTGTCAGCTAAGGCAAGTTGTTTTCCAGGTAACCCTGCCAATGGTGTGGACTTGGGCGGGTGAGGTCATCGCGGCGCGATGCGCCGGTGTATATCGCAGCGCGGACTATATCTGATCGGCACGGAGAGAATTTCATCAGCGAGCCGGCTTCAACTCTAACCCATACGGCATACCTGGCAGATGAATGAGCCGAACTCTATTGTCTTTCCACATACTCTCAGGCCTTAACCAGTCATCGCTTGTAGGATACGGCGCGTTAGCCCCGTCTTATTGTGGAAAACACAGCCATTCGCGGAATTAGAACCAAGTAACCTACACTGTCCCCGGGGTAAAAGTTGTCCTCTTTATTTTTCGCACTAAAGGTTGACCTGCGTTTTTGTACCTATATGATACGTACTACTGCAAGAAGCCAGATCTTGTAGAAGGTCAGTCCATAGCACGAATCACGAATGGCCTAAGTACAAAATGATTATATACACAGACTTTAGTAAGAAAAACAACGTATAATGTATAAGAAACCGTAAAAATGGGACAGCTATAACGCTCTGCTTTCTTAATCTGAATCGAATGTACAAGGTGAACAAAATGAAAGGTATTGAGTACCGAAAAAGGTTAACGTGTCTATTTCTTTATATATTAGATATGTACTAAACCTAAAGTCCTACTGATCTCCATCATTCCACAAAAACTCTATTATCATAACAGACTGCAGGTTTGTACAGTCCACATGTTGGCCTAGATCTGACTTGATTTGCCTCGTGTTACATCAAGCAGTGATAGAAACACGTGGTCTCATTATTGCCGGTCTCATCAGAAATCCCAGCCGCGCGCGCGCGCGCTCAACACAAAATACTTTTCGGGCTTCTCCGCTCACCGAGGTCAGTGAGTGCAGATTGCGGCGGTGTTGTAAAAAATGTGCACGTTTTTTTCTGTGGAGTAATTCGGATATACAACTATCAGTCCTTATCTGGGGCGACGGGAAAGACATTTACCGACAGACGATTCAGTTCAAATCACTTATACCCCCTCCGCCCTTTATTTTTCGCAGAGCGTGTGTAACATGCGGCCGTAAGATCACTAAGTATTTGATGAGGAAAAGCATACATGCAACACGTTCTTGAAAAATGTTCAAAAATACTCGAGGTAACTACATTAAATGATCATTTCTTCTATGTGAATGTGAATGGCATTTTACCTAGAAAAATATCCATTATTTGTCCGATAGAGGCGAACACACACATTCGCGCTTAAGTGAAGACTAATATAAATCTATATTCCTATCTAATTAAGGGTAACGGTCAGTAAACCCGATGTTCTCTTTTTTCCACTTTTCGCTGACAGCTCACTGCGATATATATATATACGTGATGATCCTGCATAAGTATATAAATATAGATATATCCTATATATGTGTGCTAAACAGGAGAGAGGTTGAGCTACATTCTTGAGGCCTGATTCGTCTGAATTCAATCCCGGCCGCAGCCACCTGCTGGCTTGCATTCCTTTAAAGATGATATTTGGAACGAACGGTGATGTACGTTCAAGCCGACATGTGCTTCTTCTTATGTTCAGCCCGACTACATCCTTGGATATTTACCTTCGTATCAATCGTCAGTATAGCTCTCTTATTTCTGCTTAACACCCGTCTGGCCCTTCCACTTTATTGACCATATAACCTCCAACACGCATCTGCAGATGCCGCCCTGGCCTCATGTTATATCCGTCATTTATATAGTCAATAACTAGTGGCCAGTCTTCGTATATTTAGAAAAGTTCAGCTTGCTTGTCTTCGGTTGTGAAAAAAATACAGCTGCTTTATTTTGCTATATACATGAAAGCAATTCGTAAACATTTTGTCCCAAAAGTTCCAAGATGATAGATATGCGTTTCTCTCTCTATATAATGAAATACATTCGGTTATGTACGGATGTATAATATTCTGTATAACCGACACATTTAAATATTGCAGATTCAGTTGTATAATATTCCGAATAAGTTTCCATGAACATAAATGTATATGCTAATCCAATGGTTTCTTCCTCTTCTCTTTCTCAGTTCAGCACATTTTACCTGGACATCGGTACATTGCAGTTATACCCACTCGGCATTGTGTTAAATGTTTATCATATATAAGTACGGTGTCACCGTGTATTTAGATCTGATGTACATTTATAAAAGTTTTGGCCCACATAATTAGCGAGAATGAGCCACCATCCAAACAAATCAAAAACATACTGTACCTTGTTAAACGTATGTTCCGTGTCTTATTTAGATCCATTAATTACATCGTTAAAACAGAAAATAGGATTAGAATTAAGGATTTCGGCAGCGACAGGATTTCTTTTCTTGTATAAATACTTACACCGCCAGCTCGTATTAAAGTGGTCTCAATAGTACGCATTATTTGACAAGAGCGCGCTATGTGGTACATTATAGTGCATATCTACACACGCGAACCGACGGCCCGCAACTACGCACCGACTAACCTTGTCGCCAATAGTAAGTGCGCCGCTGTGCATTCGTGTGATGAAGGGGCCAACACGCCTCCATCATGACATTGTCCCCATTAAAGGATCATCATTTCTATAGACGCACTATCGAATGGAGAACTCGAGTAAAAAGAGATGACATATTGACCGATTTGTAGTAATGCCTCCTATACAGAACATCGCAGCTATGAACCGGAATCTGAAGCACGAGTAGTCTTCAGTGAACGCTCTTAATCAAACTGTTTAAAGTTTTTTCTAAGTTTTATACAAATATAGCCCCCTCCCTCCCCCCACACTAACCTACAGGTTGACAACTGCTATCGGGTTTGCTTAACCAGCATGTAGTAGGTTTTCCACTTTGTTTCAAAAAAGTATGTCTGAAAATTTAACTGGGCAAAGTGGGCCTGGTCAATGAAGGAATTTTCGAATGACACTCAAAAAAGATAGAGCTTACCTGTAGAGTATCAATCAAGCTTCAAGTAAGCCTGGTTCCCTCAGCTAGGTGATATAGATGTCCCACTAAACAATGCATGTGGTCTGATCCACTAGGTACTCCCGGCAGCTTTAACCAAGTACAGCAAACTTGAACTCCCGGGCAAGTGGACAACCAATGACTTAACCCGAAGCGAAATGCAACGAAAGTGAAATGCCACTGGCTTCTGAGAGCCGTAACGTTATATATATAGGACCCGTCGAGCCGCTGACATACCCAAGGCGCGTGCGCAAATCATCGGCAGTAGACTATTAGAGTGTGCGATTTGGCCATCCGATCAACCAGAGAGCGCTCGACCTCATTTGCCTCCAAGCGAACAAATTATTTTCACTGGAACATGCCCGAATGATCTACTTGACTTCACTGGAGGCTCAACCCACTGGCCTGGTTGTGGGAAGCTGTGGTGATTGGGGAGAGGGGTTGGGGGTGAGGGGATATGGGTTAGTGTTGGGCAGGACAGGGCGGGACGGGAGCAGCGAGGAACTGGTCAGTTCTACACACACTAGACAATGCATACAACCTCTGGTAGCCCCATGTGAACCAGCTGAAAGCAATACTATAAAAGCGCCCACGCGGTGACGTCTATAGAAGTATACGATACGTACATATACACCCTCCTTTACCTGAAGTTCCTTAACTTCTGACAGTTAACGAATTCTGTTATCTAAATTCTACACTGAATCGTTAAGTCACGGATGCTTTTCATTGATACACACAGGTTGCACTGTACAGGTAGCTCTTGACCCTAATCATGTTTTTTTATTACTAATCAAGTCATGACCTCTAGTTGCAGCCTTGTCCCGATGCAAGTCTTCCCCCCGAATGTGTTTGAGTGCAGTGTTGTTAACATCAGATAAAGCGCTCTTAAACAAATCCCTCTGCACTGTAAAAAAACATTCAAAGCCATTGATCACTATTTTTATCTGCAGTAAGAGTAGCTATTTTAGTAAAGCGTCTCTCATTTCTAACCCATCTCGAAGAGGAATGTTGAGCGCGAGCCAAAGCCTGACACATCGAATCTATCTCGTATTTAGATTGAACCGGTGCGATCTCTGCGCACAGATAAGGCTCTATACAGGCTGAGCGAGAACTAACGGCTCACCCTATGAAGACCACAGACGAAAACAATATGTAAGATTACTTACCGAAAGTGCCGCGCGAGGCCGAGGGCAGCGAAGTGGCTATAGGTATAAAATGGTCCAGGTATAGCCAGTCTTCACTCTTCAAGGATGTGACAACGTTTGATTCTCACTCGCCGTCCCAGACCCATATTTATAGCAGCTCGCTGTAATCTCTGGCCGCCGGGGTCACCGAGTGCAGATCGCATTGTCCCCTTTTCTCGCGGTGTTTACGGCGTCTTTGCCATCGAAAAGAAAATACAATCTTGCAGGGCTCGCTCTGTTAATTTTGCAGTGAATCACTATAACACAACACAGCTTAAGCGCCAATAACCGAATTATGAATGGAGTGTACTTTTTAGTCCGTTTTCTTATTTTCTAATAGATATAAATCACATAAATGACAATGTCACACAACAGAGAGATACGTGTATATAGGTAAGTATAATCTCAGCCCATCCATTTGCAAAGGAACTGGCGTGTTTCGGATGGGGCACTGCATGCCTTCCCGAGCTTAAAAGGCAGGCGATACGCACTCCGTGACAAATTACTTATATCTAACTTGATTCAGGTATTATAGCGGTGATAAGTAAACAGCGCGAAAACTAGATTCGTGCACTACAGATAATGTTTAAAACGAATATCACAGAAGCATGCTTTTTGATGTTTCATAGCGTGTATGCGCTTGTAAACATATGATGTTGTAAATAAAAATATTGCATTTCCCAACAGTAGTTACTAGAAAAACTGTATTAGTTAGGTGTTCTGGGTGCATTCTAACTATATCACTGAGGAATCTCACTCCACTACCGAGCGCGATTGGGAGGAAGGCGACAATGCACCGAATGACCCCGCTGTTTACAGCCGCATGCTTGGGGTCCTCCGTCTTGCATTACGCATGTCACCATCTTTTTGTTCCGGTCTTTCGGGTGTCACGTTCTTCTACTGCCAGAGCCGAAGTTCTTACCACGTGTCCCGTGGAACGCTGGTCAACACATTTGTTGCATTGATTTTGAATTTCCTGTATTTGCTATATCCACAGACAAAGCTGTACCCGGGCTGGAGTCGGTAAACGACGATGGCTCGGCTGTGTGGTGGCGCAATGTTCATCCTATGTACCATCTTCCTGAACCACGTGTGACGTAGTCTGCCCGGCAGGTAAACTGTCTAGGGTCGCTATATCGAGTCTTGTAGACGTCATGTGGATTTACACCGCACTTGTCCTCTTAACACTGAAGGTCGCAGATTCTGTTGACCCTATAGACCCTCCCGCCTTGTCTCCTGCCCCCCCCCCTCGCTCTGGCCCCCACCCTGAGGAGCAGTCGATTCTATCCGTCTTCCCGACCGCCATCTCTGGGTCTACTCCTCTACAGTACATACATACGCTTTGGCCCTGTGGTCTATGACAGCACGACTAGAGATACATCAGCGATTTGCCTCGTCTACATCTCCAGAAGCGCAGTGACGGTATTTCGGTCAGGTCCACAAAGGCCGATGGGTGCAAATCAACATCGGAATGTCCAAGTTCTGGGATAATGAGATGACGTATTGTTGTTTCCAAGAAATCCCCTGTTTTCCTCACATGCATACATTAGCTGCTTTATACGCTTTGGCAAAACCGGATGCCAATCCCGAAGTCATCACTCTTAAGTTATTTACCATCAAATTCATGAATGGAGTAACAGATAGAGTCTTGGACACCCTGAACGCCCCCTCTGACAACTCTGCGTTTTGCATTCGCCATCATGTATGGATCCTTTTAGGAATTCCGGTTCTAAGAATTTAGCAAGCTCAGTCTCCCAGGATATTGGCGAAAATTGTCTCAAATTCTGATAATATGTGATATGTAATATGTATTTCCATTATCCTAATTCATAGGATAACCGCTGTGCTACAGTCGTTTATATAGGTACTACATTCATACACAACATTTATTGTATAATTTACATTTTCATGTAGGTGTGTGGCTACGTCAGTGTACCGATTGTGTTTAAATTTGTCAATTTGAAATTCACCTTTGGCTTCACGACGCAGAGTATCACTTCTATCAGGCATTTATAGAATTTGGTGAGGAAGTTTGCTTCTTATGCTGAAATGCTCAACTTTTTGGTTTATTACCTTTTGGCAATGATCATTTCACTTGATAAATATGTTAGTAAGGTTAGTAAATATATCAGAACGCCGTGTTGTATATGCAAAAGAAACAGAATGTTGTAATGAATATGGATCGATGAGATTTTGTTTGAACACCCATAATTTGGAACTACAATATGGCTGTTTGTCCTGGTGCTACGCTTGAGCTCGTGGCATGCATTGAATCTCGTTCGGGGTGAAATGTTTGAAAACCTGGAATTTCATTTTTCTTAAACAGTGTTCTTAAGGTTCTGACATTGAATCTGTTTAGGGTTGATTTGTGTGAATATATACTTGTGAGCTGTAACTGCGATGTAGTGGGTTGTCCTTTAGACCCAAAGTTTGAATAAGGTTATGGGGGGTATATGTGAATACGTATACAACCTGGGACAGCGATAACTCTTTGTCTTGACCGCCCACTTTTAGGTTCTGGCTTTGAATATGATCCAGGAAAATTTGCTAAATACCTCGAATTTGGAATTTTAAATGTTCATTTAAATTTGGGCTCTACCGAGTTTCACAACACAGTTAACCCAGCACTGACATGGATCTTAAAATAGGGGCAAAATTCATTGCCTGGTGGTAGTGCTAAACTCGAAAGCGGCGATGAGGCAATGTTATTCTCTTTTGTTGACGATATGACTTTGAAATTTTAACAAACAGACGACATACAACCACGCGCACATTTGCTATACGCTTCCCCAACGCGTGTATACTTTTTCAACAATTCGATGGGGAGTACATATGGTTTTGAAATAAAGGTTTCATATACACCGACTGACCCCACAAACTTGCACTTATTTACCTGTCCCTTCCCACCACCATGGATATATCCAGTCTCAATGATGTAACACCAGAACTATTGTTGGTATACTTTAACTAAGTACATAATAAGATATAATGGTGTTATTGGATCACTGTTTTTGCTAGGATCACTTGGTTAAGTCGCTCAAACGCCTTCACGTATATATGGAGTAATCCACGAACCAATAATTGGTTATATTACCATACAGGCTATTGTAGGAGATAATTACGACCGCATGGCACCCATTCTACTGAACAAGCAGCTGAGCAGTCATTTTCTTACAGTGAAGAAATCAAAAAATAAAGTAAGCGGCATGAGTAAAACCGCTGCAAACCACATGTACCTAAAACTCGGTTTACTTATTTTTATTTGCTAGTTTATTCGTATGTGTGAGCACTACACTCCTAAACTTCGTGAGAGTTTTTTTTTCAAATATGGCAATTAAAGTAGAAAACTGCACGAGTTTCACACCACATCCATCCAATAATGTCAGTGTGCGTCTTATGATATCTATGCTCCAAAACCATTAAGAACATGGCTGGATTTATATTTCAGTGTAACAAAATGTGAACAAATAAGCAAAGATAGTTATTAACATCTGTTCTCTCTCAATTATGTTTCTTCTTCTTTCTCTTTGAAAGGAGGCTTTTGATTTGTTATTATAGTAGGTGAACTCATTTTTGTCTTGCTTCAAATCTTATATAGGTTGATGTAACTGTACTACTGAGAACAAAAAGACGAATGCCACTCCAGGCCTATATACCTGGCGGACTACGTTATGAATGAAAACGACTGTGGAGTTCTCACACGGACTGTTTTTTGCTGACCTATGTCAAAAACTGTATACTGGCACGCGTTTACGACAATTTTGTCACGTTGGCCTGCAGTACGGTGCTCCAGGGATGGTTATATACTGGATCCCGCTGATCGCGGTCACCACAACATCATGTTCCCAGCCCATCAACTGAGGGTACTGCCGTTGAGGTAAACGTGACAATATCCCGTCCTGACACAATGGCCCTAGACTCCACCGGTTTCGAGTTATGGGAAAAATGGCATTTATTTTCCCGCCGAATCAGCACCTGGGAGCCGGCGAAAGGTGAGGATGTGACCTAAGCTGTTGGTATCTCCCGTTCTGATAGGAGACACCCAGCCCCCGTGACTGACCCTAACCCAACGGACAGGCAGAGTAAACAAACAAACACACAACAGCACGAGACGGTAACAGTCAGCTTAAACTGTCTGTATAAACAGTCAGGGAAACCCAGGACAATGGCTGCCTTTTCCAACGGGATAAGAATAATCCGGGGGTTAAGCAAACGGTAACCTATGACCTTGTTATTTTACTTGTATCCGTTTGAGTGTAAATCAGGAATGCTGGTTTCTCTACGTTGCTGTCAGCAACCCTACAATTGCTTGGGTAGAACAAGAAACTCGCATTGCATCAGAATGTAAGCCAGATCATCCGGAATTGACAGGGCTTGTTTCTTTGACTCGATTTGAAATGTCCCAATTCCTTTGTGGAGAGCCTCGTGAATATTAATGAATGTACTGCACCGAATTATACTTTATTAAATATACATCACTGTCGCGAAAGACTTTAATTATTTACTTTACCGTTGCTTACTCTAAGAAATGATTGCATTTAATACCTCATGCATCTTGTGTTTACTTGTCCAGTTGCATTAAGATTGAGACGATTCACCTTTGGCGAACTATTTTTGCGACACGGCTATTTTTTTGGTTTGCAAAATGTGTCGTAGGCCTAATATAACCGTGCTTTGGAAGTCCATTCATCTAAATAATGGAACTAAGACGCCTCTCGTGCATATTACAACATATTGGTCTTCGGGGAGGTTTTGTTTTTAACTGTCATGAAGCTGCCCTTGTATTTATCCTGTCACGCCAGACGCCGCACTGGCGTACCGATTATGTGCTAAAATAAACTTGACGTGTTTACAATGCCCCACGAAAAAAAGTATACAACAGCAGCATCTAACAGCATCCGCCTGGCGAAATGGGGTGGTGTGTGGCCATCAATTACTGGGGTACCTGAATGAACAACGATTAGAGAGACAATGCTACAGTGGGTTAGTCGTGAAACTTTGTCGTCGCCACATGGTTTAGGTTGACACTGACAATGTGATGCGGCATGCGTGTGTATGTACAGTCAGTATGTGTCGACGGGGCTTTGCATGTTCAGTAGAAAGGATTCTATTGGAACAATTCGTGCAGATTGGCAAAATTTTTGCCTTTGGTTTCTTTTGCAGTCATTTTAGTGAATTTATCTGTGCACCAATATCTTTAATGTGTCAAGGCTCTCTTTCCTCTACATGTGTACGGGTTTTGTTTTTGCAGCGGACATTAAGCTTAGCCAAAATTGTGTATGGACCTGAGAGATATAGTCATTAAGCACACGTGAGAACAATAATTTTTGGATGGAAATGATCTGGCAGAATTGTTTAGGGATGGCAAACCTTTCTTCTCCCTAGGAGGCCTCATGCAGTTTGACGCTGTCATCCATTCCGCACTAAATGACCCCGGCGATTTCACACCTCTTGACCTTATTTCTGCTGAACAAGTGTAAGTTTACAGGCAGACATTGACTTGTTACCGGCGTAGATAACAAACACACGAGTGCAGTTATAGCTGCGCGCCTGACTCAGGCCTATATGGCCGATGACGACGCAGCTTTTCAATTAACTGCTTTTTAACACAATTTTAACCACCTTAGCATTCCAGCTCCACTTTAACAACTCTTGTAAGTATTACTTTAAAATGAATGAAATGGTTCGTAATTACACTTTCTCACATGTATGCTATCGTAAACATGGGGTTTTATCACATTGTCATCCAATTTTCTCTGCTTTTTAAATGTCTACACCTGTGTAACTTCAAACTGGGTTGTGTGTATAGGACAGTTGACGCGGCCAGCATAATCAGGGTCTGAAAAGGGACCTGTCTGACGACGGAGAAATACAAATGTACGCGTATGCTTGGTAGTATTATCTCTCATCTCTTCGCTTCTTGTATAACCTCTTTGCTAAAAAAACTGCCCTCACCTAAAGGTATACACGGGTTTAGCTCTATACCATAAAATATGGGTTACCGGTTGTATTGACACACTTTTAATGCGCTTTTACACAGGACAAAAAATTCGGACACCTTTCCTTTTGTGACACGTGTGTTCAAAGCCCTTAATTTGGTTTTACCTGGAAACAAGTTTGATCTTTTGCAGAAAGCAAATGTAGACGGTCTCTTGCTTTTATAAGTGAAGAAAGATGAAAAGGTTTGGATTCCAAACCAAGCTCTCGGAACTGATAGCTATCATCAAGCAGTCAGTACTTATTAGTGTTCCTTTTGACACCATTTTGACAATGGTGAACATTCTGAGGAGGCGCACCCCCGGGGGAAAGGGACCGGGTGACGTCACCTGACACACGGCTATCATTAGCACTCCACGTTATTCTTTAACGCCACCCCACTGTGAAGAAAACAATACCAATTGACCACCTCTGTATCTTTAGGATCTGACCCACGGTCATGGGTTCTAAATGGTGTCAGGTGTCTAAGTGACTTTGCTTGTTCACCACAACGACAGAGTGGCAATTGAGTTTCTGTGGTAATAAAGAAAACGTTGACATGTCAGACGCCAAGGAAGCTAAGTATTTATCGGTTTCAATGGTTTAATTAAAAACTTGTGGTAACGCTAGCATTTTCTGCCTCTTTCTCTGTCTTTACCACTGTCTCTCCACCAGAGGACTGCATCTACACACAAGCAACTGCACCACAGCTTGAGGTCAGCACAGAAGTGATTAAGACAAGAGGGCTGTTTAGATGGTATACGGGAAATGTTGTGTCTTCGCAAGCAGCCGGTGGCCAGTGGGAAGAATCCCTTGTAGCCAGTGTATGCCGTCAACAAACTTCCGCGTTATTTGGCTGCGCACTGAACTGATCCACTTTCACAGTCCCGATTTTTTTCGGTGGCCGTTTTCGTCAACCATACATATCCCCAGCTGTCAACAGGACTGACCAGTGATCCCATGTCAGCTGAGGGCCATTGATCAAACGCCTTCCATCCGTTTAACTCAAGATTTTTGCACATGCATTTGGATGGTTTCCGTGCATCCCCATATGCCTCTCAAAGCCTCCAAAGACAATACACGGATTATATATTACCACCATGAATGAACTGATTGACAACAACCACAAGAATGGATATGGAAAGTTTACACTGGGGGTTTACATCAGATAGGGTATTGACTTTGAAGTTTCTATGTCATGAAGTGATTCACCCAGCGTCTTTTCAATCTGTGTCACATAGATTGTCTCTTGGTCCATGCACTGACTCAACCGCCATGATCAATTTGACAAGAAATATTTGATATATAACTAACTACACGACACGAAGACCGGACAATAATTATGTTTGTAAATGGTGCCAACAATTCTCGTGAGAACATTGCTAAGAGTACTGTCGGGACTTTACGAAATAACTTATTGGGATGAATTTTGGGGAACAGTATTGCCGTGTTTATTAATTTCTCACTTCATTGAGGATTTAATATTTAATACAGATACTTGCATAATATGAAATAATGAACCTGCTGTGTGCGCTTGAACAGTTATGACATTAACTTTGAGTCTTACCGCAAAAAATGAAGTGGTACAATAAAGAGCTGACATCTTGACGTGTGAATAAAATTACACAGTATCGATTATATAACATATCGATTGTATCAGACATGGTGGTTGCACTCGGGTACAAGAAATAGAACTGGAAAGAAAGGTTAATGTGACCTGAATACCTGATTTATTATGTAATACCATATAAGTGTGTGATGAAATTGTCGGGATTGTTTCATAAGTCTGGAATATCACAGCGATGGGCCAAAATTAGACACGAGTTTATTTTGATCAGTTGTAACTGCTCTGTTTCATTCAATAATGGACCCCAAAAGGCGGCCAAACTGGCCACACATAACATTATGTATGAATGGAACGTGATAATATTGAGATCATAATGTGGTTAATGAACGTTTAAAAAACAAAAGTACGCAAAAAATCCACCACAGGTAGCACTTTGAAATTTCCATAAATATCGCACAGATGACACCTTGAGATAAAATTAAATCTGTGACGTAAAATTGCACGCAGTACTTAGGGCCCGCATTTTGTGAATCCAGACATATCATTTGCTACCTCTTATTGGAGTCATTATCAAACAATTTGAAAGCAACTGTTACATGACAACTCAATGGTCAAAGGCTATAGTGGCCAACACGGACTATAACGACCTGTTCTTGGGTTCATTAAATTCAATTCGTTCATGGGTAATAAGTATATCAATTGGTTTTTACCTTTCACGTAGTCGACACATGCATAGTGTCGCATGCAGTAGGCGTGATACTTATGTAAGATAAATTCACGCTTCAAATAACAACGAAGATTCAGTTCACCAAGATGTGGAGTGTGGGGACATGACATTACAAGCCCAGACATCTGGAATTTTGCTCTATACCTGCATCTGAAGGCAGTTTATGTCTGGTGAAGGCAACTTATGTCTCTTTGAAGGCACCCCTGTATCCTTTCCCTTTGCATTGTTTTCATGTTATTGCGTATATCTGTAAAATGTGATGACAACACAGCACTGTGAATAATTTTAGACCAATGACGTCTAGTATATTGTATTTAACATCACCGTAATTGTTTAGAACTAATTCTGCTTAAGTCATGGTGTAAGTGGGTGTAAGTTATCACTTCTTAAACACTTACATGAACAGTTAGAATAAAATCCCAACAGAGATAACCTGTAACGTGTGAACATTTGCCAACTATCACGCTGTCGTCGCTGCTCCGGTTTTACCCTCCATATTGTATTGGTATATTGTGCATTTATTTCATTCTTAATCGATTACTGACGCCCATTTTATTGCTGTCCATGAAATCCTGCCCTAAGCTAGAGGCACTCCGATAGCGGACTTTGGACGCGGACGTATACACACATGCAGCAGCTCCCTCCCCCTACCCCCAGTAACCCACCGACCTCGTCAAGTGCAGGATTTTCGATCTTCACAACAACACTGGGCAAGAGGCGGAGTGCCTGGATAGTTAGCCCGCCCGTGTGGTCTTCGGGTAAACACCCTAGAACACGGCTTTACACAATCTTGCGGTTTTTGGAACACAAGCATGATTGCACAGATTGGAGGTCTGGTCACGTGAGCCTAGAACGCCTCTTAACTGATGACAAGTTGCTTTTTCGCCCTGCCGTGTAAATATTGTTGAGAAACAGGGCTGGCTTAAAAGGCAACGTGTTTCTCCTGCGTCTGCCTCTTGCACATATTTGTGACGTTTATTACAACTGTGATGATTACCATCAGCCCGCATCAGGTGTTTGACGTGTTCAGAGCCAGTGTTTGGCTGTCATGGCGCGTCCACGTGGCCGGCATTCTCTGGCTGCGGCTGATGCATGTACTAATGGAAGGGTTGCAGTCAATGCATCACTTTGATGGTATAACTTTGTATCTTGACCAATCCCGGGCGCGGTCGAAAAAATCTTTAATTTATTTGATTGCTGCTTATCGCCATGCATAACCGAGTAAAACTTTCTCACTCTTACTTTTATGGGCGGGGAAAACGGGAGTGTAAATTAACCACCGCCCTTTAGCGCGTTACTGGCGAACTAACATCCCACGTGTGACATACATGCAAACTTCATGCAAATATCACACAAGAGAGCACTGTCA
This sequence comes from Acanthopleura granulata, assembly GCA_016165875.1. Taxonomy (NCBI): domain Eukaryota; kingdom Metazoa; phylum Mollusca; class Polyplacophora; order Chitonida; family Chitonidae; genus Acanthopleura; species Acanthopleura granulata. The sequence goes on along the minus strand of JABBOT010000080.1, from coordinate 19,588,260 downwards.
AACACTGATTGCCAACAAAACCCCGGGGGAAAAAGCGACGGGTAATCCAGAATATCACACAGTCGTCATTGTTGTCTTGAAGTCTGGTAAAGTAAGGAAAGAAACTATTAATTAAGAAATCGGCATTGGTGTGTATACATTGTATTGTAACACGAATTTGGTGAAAAACTTCGCACATACGCGCCTATGGAATTCCGACGGTTGGGCAGTATGAATATCCCGGCACTACTTGTATCATGTTTCCAGCTCCTTCTGATGTGCACAGGGCAGCTAATACATGCATTAGCATTAGGATGCCTGAAAAAACATTAAATACATTTTCTTACATTCCAAATACCAAAGGCACGAAGGGAATGGCCGAATAACAGATGCGCAAGATAGGCCATGCACTTCACTGAAGCTAGAAATTATACACAGCAAGCAAATAACGCGAATGAAAAAAAGAAGAGAAAGAGAGAAACTTTTATCTGAAGACCTTTGTATAAAACAAAGTTCCTGCCATGCACGGATGACTGCACAAAAGACGGATAGCAGTACTGCAAAAAACTTAATGAACTTGAGAGTAGTTAATTAAGAGCAATCATTGGGAACTGTAGCGACCTCTATATTCGCGCGCTCCCTGAGGTTTGAATGTTGACAGTTGCAGGCAACAACCTACATATTTATAGCCCACCCAGTTTTCCTCCCAAAACTGTAGCTGTTGATGTTTTCGTGGTATCCTGATGTGATCAAGCCATTTATTAACCTAATTTTCCGATCAAGTGCGCATGCACCCGGCAGTGGTTCGGTATCCGGAAGGCGATTACCGGTAATCCGAAAAGCATAGGTCGTTGTGTAAATTGACTGGAATGATTGGCTTGCGGTCATCATTTCCCCGCAGCGCCGATCGTCTCGTGGCCATGGTCGCTTCCTTACGCCTGTTTGCTAAAACCTGGAGAACCCGGCGTTACTTGCTAGGTCAATGTTTTCACGTCTCTTACAGCAGTCTTGCCCAGGCGAGCAAACAAATGATACATATTGATAGTTTAAGTTAGAGACCCCGAAACCCAGACAACTGCAGACATTGGCAATGCGACGTGACGCGGCCAACGCCTTTCATGGCGACCAGGAAAAAAAATGAAGAAGGAAAAAAAAAAAGAAAAAAAAAAGAAAAAAAAAAGAAGAGAGATTCTTCCCCGGCTTACAATTATAAGTATTATAAATTTTAGGGTATTTGGCGTTAGGGAAGGGTGGGAAAAGTTAATCAGATGTTTCCTTAGTTTCTATCCATCTCTATTAGCTTACAGTTCTCTCAACCTGCTGATCCATCTTTATAAGCTTCATGGGCGGCGTTAATTTAGGGCTCACATATTTCCTTGGATCATGGCAAAAGACAAACATATTTTTTATAAAAATCGGTTGAACCTCCTGAAATTTTACAGGAGGATACTTTATCACACAAAGACTTTAAATACCTAATATACAAAATCAATATTCAATCTAGAAAATATTTACAAACTACGAGCTTACGAAATTTGATTAGAATGTCATGTTTAGAATAACGACTGATTTTCCTGCTTTATAGAAAATTGTTGACTGCTTCTCTCTCACATGTTAGCAGCTTTATTTATTATTTATGTAAGTATTTTCTACACATTCCTTTGGGAACTGATGTTTTGGAATTCTTTCTGGAAATAGGCCTAGCTGTTATCAACAAGGAACTCTACATAGTCTATACATTGCATAACGAAATTTCGTGAACATTCGGGAGTTTAAAACTCGTGTAAGAGTGACACACTAACATGCACAAAAAATACTAAACTTTTTTGAGAAGCATGCGTTTTCCAAACCATCAAAAGATAGCAAATTTTTGAATACAGGCATTTCCCATTTTCTCATTTCCCAAAAGTAACCAAACCATGTCAGCAATTAAATCCTTCATAAAAAGGCAATGTATACGTGTAGTTTTCAGAAGTTCAACTATATCCTCGTAGCATATGTTGGGGTATTTTGAATGAAACATGTCTTTTTTGTGATATTTATGCATAGCTCAAGAAGAACTGTCCGGGTTTCTCGAACAGTCGCCAAGGCCTGTAAAGTTGGATAAACACCCAGTCTATGACCCGCAGCCTAAGGCATAAGCGAGCATTCATCTCTGATGTTGATTTCTCCGCGTGTTTATTCACTAAATAAGGGTCAGAGTTCCAGCCAGAACTAGTTCAGCGGTATACACAAATTGCTATGACGTTACGGGCGTTTCGTTGACGCGATGGGCTTTGGCAAACTCTGGTTGGTGGAACCAGCTTAGTCGAATGCCAATAGAAACTGATGGACAATATTCCCAAAAGTGCTATAAGTCTGTGAAGACAGAAAATTGTTAAACGGTCGATCACCTGCATGTTGTTGAGTAAGGAAAAACAGTATGTTTACTTCCTAGGAGGCGTGAGGATTTGTGTAGTTTATATATCTGGCTGGTAGCATACGCCGTCCCGCTTCAAATTCACGCCTATATTTATCTATCAGACGGACTTATGCGATGTTTAAGTAGGGAGCCATAGGGTTCGTTGGATTTAGGTCGTGCACTAGCCAATGTCTGTGTAGCAAATCATAAATGTATTACTTTGCCTAAAAACCGTAGGACTTCTGTAACTTTATGGTTACTATTATTCACATTTTCTCTCTACAATACCTCGAGCTAATGACCGTTGTATAAAATTAAGCAAATTAAACTTGCTAAGTACATATACAGATTTTGCGCTGCGCATATTAAAGTTACAGAACTCCACATTATTGTAAAATAGGTGCTCCGGAATGGTAAAACGTCAATCTTAAAGCTTCCGCATAAACCTCCGTTTTCTCGGCCGACATCCGAATATACCGCATGAGGTCATTCGGTGCGTTACGTGTCTCCCTGTCTTGCATGGTGTGAGAATGCTGTCACATTTTACAGCTGCATATGCCTGTGTTACAACCACTGTTCATACATAGAGTAGGCTTAGCCACACCAAATATAGTGCCACATAACTGCATATATATTTTGATATCCAGGCAGCGGCGAGAAGGTGGTTTTTGAGTAGGGCGCTTTGACTACATCTGGGCCTACCGGTCGCTGACAGTCAGCTGGCTGTGGGAATGCTCGCGTGCCCGAACTTATCCGATGGTGGTCGGAACATCAGCTCGGGAATTCTTGCGGTGAACCAGTCTCGTGACTCCAGTAACCGTGCTCTGCGGACAAAGTACCATCAATAACAAGTTTTCTTGCACTCAGCCGCGTCGATTGTACCTAAATCAACCCCCACTTCACATATGATAAAGGTTTTCTCGGGGGACAAGCATGTTGAATAGTCATATCACTTACACGGACTGATTTACATAGTAATGGAGGCTTTTGACTGCACAGTGAAGCGGACAACGATTATATCGTCGAGTCGCATAGATAGGCTTGTGTTCGTCAGACGCACGAGCTGGTGACGTCAGAAAAGATTAACTCGTGTTACAATAGGATTATGATAGCCAATGAACACGTCACACGCCGCTTGCATTTGTGGGAAAGTCTATAGTCCTGTTTACTGAGGACATGAACCCGATCTCCACTCCTCTGGCTGGACGTGGACGCCGGCCAACTATTTTACAATGGTGGTTATAGGCTGTGTGTTCTAAAAGCACAAGCAGAGTTTGAATACAAAAGGAAACCTATATCCCGGGGAGAAAATATTATTATTTACAACTGAGGGGGTATGCATTCATCTACGCGTCCAGGCACTCAGTACATAACGGTGTTAATCCAGGCAAACAGTGCAGGATCTAGCCTTGAGTGGATGGAAATATTCCATATGTAAAAATCACAGTCATACTAGGATATATGGGGGCAAAGGGCAACCCGTGATTTATAATTGTGAATATCATGTTAGACTAACAGGCTGGACAAACATGGACAGATCTACGAAAATGACGTATTTGAAGAAGTCAACAGTTGAATGGACTTATCGCGGTTCGCGCATATATAGGTGCAGGGCCTGTGGATGTTTACTGCACTCTGAGAGTATTCTTTTGGGAAAATAACCCACGTCACTGAAGGAATAGCGGATGTATTAAGTTAAGCATGTATATTACTCAGCGTCCCATGTAGATGATCAATCGAACGGATTATAAATACAACTGGGTTAATAGAAGCAGACGCGAATTCGTCAACTTCGCAACCCTGCGGGGTTGGGTTCAAAATTACGACTTGACCGTTTCCGAAAAACAACATGAAAAGAGCCGGAACTAGAGCGAAGGCGAATGTCTCAAGTTCCAACCCTAGTCCCCATCCTAAATGATAAGAGGGATGTTTCTCAAATTCTTTACGGCTACTTCCGGAAACTGAACCTTTTTCATTCCACATTGTTCTTTACTCATTGTAATAAGTTAATTTCTAAGACACAGGTATTTGTATTTACATGCTTTTCGTGTTGACGCGGAGCTGAAACTAACTTTACAGGACATTTGACTTACAGGATAGTGTTCACATACATTTACGTGTATAGCTTTCTCTAGACCAGTGACGTCTAGTATATTGCATTTAACATTACTGCAATGTTTTTACCTAATTCTACTTAAGCCATGGCGCTAAGGGGCGTATAAGTTGCTACTTCTTAAACACTTACATGAACAATTAGAGTAAAACCCTAAATGAGGTAAACTGACAATTTAGAGGCCACATTTCACCGGTAACATGTGGACCAATTGACCACTATCACACTTTCGACGATGCTCTGGTTTTACTCTCTAAGCCGTGTTCTTTTATATTATATGTTTAGGTCCAACCTAAGTGGTTCCCAAATAGTGTTGGTAGTGAGTGGACGATTGAGTTAGGCCAAGAAGTGGGATCAAGAATTGGCCTTGGACATGCAGCGAATTTGTAGTTTCTCCCGTTCTCACTGTTCCTGGTGAATTGGTGGAAAGTATCAGATGACAGCACTCGTAGAACCCTTTGTGGAGTCTCTAGTTCTTTGAATACCACTTGTCTTCCATCAATATGGTGCGCATACATGTACATGTGAAATGTCGGAAAGTTTGTAATGGTAAACTAGTCATAGATTCATGGTTTATATCGGGCATTCCTGCTTTCTTACGCCCAAATGAGATAAAACATTCAAATAAGTTACTGAATATGGCGTTGGCATAGGTTTGAGCGTGTGTCGCCTCAGTTGCGTTTTACATTTCCGGACATACACCACCTCCAGTCATGCCATGGTCAGTGTAGTATACAATGTTTACGAAATCGAACTTTATTCCAGAAATTAAATGCATTCACCCATTAGTGTTTTGTTATGCACCATTCATAATTCAGTGGGTTGTCTTCGTATACATGTATAAATACATCGAATTATACCAAGCACATATTTTGCTGGAAAAGAAATCCTCCTCAGAATTTTTGGTTATCATATACACAAAGAACTTAAATAAGCACTCCTTTGTTTTCATTGTGGCGATTTTGTACACATGCGATTAATGTTCTTCTGTATTAAGAGTGTAAAAAGTGATTGATTGTGAACCTTGTAACTATTTGGCTAATGAAAAAAGACAAAATGGTTGGAATCCATGTGTTTTAATGATAACACATTTGCATTTCTATCATCAGTGGCTTTGATGCTTTACAAGTATGATCGGGTGTATCCGCCGAGTGCCTGGATGACAACCTGGGCCCTTCTCCTCATCCCACCTGTCAGCCTCCGGACATTCTGAAGGGCAAGTCGTTGCCTTTCCTCGTGCAAGGCAGCTTCCAGTTGGGTCAGATCATGTGCAGGTGGATCCTTGTTTGCACACGACGACCAATCATATCCCATACAGGCACCAGAGGGTTGATATCAGGGCTCATTGTAGGTCAAGGAATCGGGAGGTTAAAATGTATTTTGACGACGGATATTTAAAAGGTGTACGAGGTGTGCTCGTGTTTAGCAGTATTCAGTTAGCTATAATGGTCAGCAGGCCTACTATAAAGATGCACAAACAAGTGCTATTCAGCTAATGCCTGGTAATTAGAAAACAGGCTTTAAAAGCTTAACAAGTGTTGGGCCGACTTCTGCACACTGTACAATATATATATATATATATATACACACACACACACACACATATATATATATAGTTGAAAGATATGCTTGCCAATCCAGTCACTTGATTGATTTTCACAGCATCCTCAGCGTCAACAGTTATAATTATTTCATGGCGGTTGGGACGATGACTAGAAAAATCAGTTCTATATACATACCATAGAAGAGACCGTTTGATTTAATTTATAAAATTTACCCTGACATAAATTTATGCACTTATATTGATAGCATTACATGTGCCCCTCCTATGGGCACACCAACACCCACCGAGAACATAGCTCACTTCAGAAGCGTCTGCTTTATAAACATTGCTGATAAAGCAAATGTATGATGTTGTATTTGTATATGCGTCTTATCGACGGATTGCCCCTGGCATCCGGTAATATGTTCTCCTCAGGAGGCGGCGATAGGTGGCGCTATAGACTCTCCCTCACAGACATCTTGGTATCTCTGACATTAGAGCTTGTTACCGGACCACCATCATTGCCCCACAACCTAAAAAAAAAAAGAAAGAAATATAGAAAACGATTTGCTGTGATTCTTAATATTCATTAAGACTGTGCATCTCTGTGGGTACAATTGGTGTGAGAATATATATACAAATGTGTATTTACGGCATTCTAATTGTTCATGTTTTGCGTTTTCCATTCCTGGATTAACGCTTGCATTTGTAATGAAGTCCTTCCATTATATACCCACGTTTTTTGAAAATATCCCCATGGTTATAAATTTAAAATTTGCACTTTCATGAAGTGAGGGTTTGTGTCAGAACACCCATTTAAGAAAGTTAAGAATTTAAATAGTCTGGACGAAAACATAATATATGTCTTTATATGTTTCCCGATATACAACTATGATATGGCCTCTCCGGAGTAGATTTGTTGAATGTAACGTCTTGTTGAAGAGCAAAATTATTTGTTCTTGGTTTACATGTGACTGTAAAAGAGAGCAAAACCTTTCCACGAAATCTGGCGCCGTATTTTTCTTACTATGCGCAGATTAGACAGTAAATTGATGTTCATTTTATCAAAGTTGGGATCAGGGCAAGACAGGAGTTTCCTGCCCGTGAGGTGGTAATGACTTTAGTCTAAAATGAACACAATTACATGTATCCACGGACGTGACGTCTACTTAATCTAAGATAAGGACTGACCAGTGCTTTTCGCACAATAAAGTCTAGTGATAGCTTATACATGTAGATACATCTGGATGCAACAAGGTTTTGGCGTGCAGCGCCCTTGATTTCCACAGAGATACACTTTCTGTGTACATGCAGGTAGTGAAATATGCACATGAAAGGTGAAGATTGTAGGAATGTAGTAGAAAGCAAGGTTTCGGGTGGTATACCATCGACGAACTCAAGAGATACCTCAGAAACTTCGTGCCTTCAAACTCAAGTCGTGCGATCCCACATTTGATTGATCAGCTTAAATGCTAAGACTGCAAAAATGAAAGCATTTCAACTGAGTCGTGGATTGCGTTAGTTTTATTCAAGACTAAAAACGTGTATGGGAAGGTATGGACAATGATTCTAAAGAATCTAAGTCTCTACTGCAAATTTGTATAGAAAATCTAATGCGTATAACCACCAAAACAGCACAAGATTATATATTGCGGCCTTGACCTACCAAGCCAAATACAATATACAACCCATTTCCATGAAATAAAAAATCAGGCATATTACTAAGAATTACGAATCCGAATTACGAATCCGAACACACTACATGACCTTTAGCGGGTCGGTAAAGGGAACGGATATACTATACAGAAGCGGTTCACCAATCAAAATAAAACATTCCTTGATACAATACAATCTGCACTGAATGATCTTTGGAAACATGCTGAATCTTACTATGCCATTTCTTTGGTGTACGCTACAATTTAAGGGACAATCAGGGTATATTACATGCGATGGCGGATTACAAATATATAAACTAGAGCGCGCTACGCTTGATAAGTGAATCGCCACTCAGTACCCGCTGTTTGCCATAGTGTTTCAGAGTCCGTAGCACCTTATAAACAGCAGGAATCTATTCCTCCCCAACCACCACATGCACTGTTAAGCCTAATCATGATTTGCAATACGGTGGTATAACGGATCTTGAATTGTAGCACCTCAACAGTTTTAAAGACGCTCTAATTGCAGACCGCAACATCATGTGATAACAGTTTATCACCAAAAGATTGTTGTATATGTGTAGGAGGGATAGATTCAAAAGTAAACAAAGCGTTAATATCGTCTTAATAAAGGCTTTATTCTCTATAAATCAAGGGCAGTGACAGCACCTTTGTTATCTGATCAAGCTGCTATACTACGGGCTATTTTGAAAGGGGCTGTGTGTACGCTCTCGCAAGGTTTGTTTTTCTCCTTTCCCCTATACAAAATGTGAATCTGAGGAGTATTATGAATGGCAAGCTCAGTTCAAATGCCCGGGTTTCATTCCTCGAGTAAATCCTCCGATAGAAGCCCAACGTCTGACAGATGACAGGTCCTCTCGACAGCAGGCATAACTGATACTAAGTAGTTTATTTAGTTTGTAATTGAGCACATATTTGATTTATTAAGCTTTGGCTTAATTTTTGTCTCCAGCGCGAATATATGAGCGTCAAGAATTAATGACTCTCCAAACGGACACATGGATGCAACTATATAAAGCTTCTTTGGAACAAAAAGTAATTATTGAATTGGAAGTAATATGTTAGATGAATGTAAAATTACTTTAGGGTCGTGTGAAAAACCAAATAGAAAAATATTCCGACAACGTCTCGTGCACGAGTTTTTTTATTTTCAAGACTTTGCAGATAACTTTAACAGCGACATGCATTGGTGAATTTAATGGATAGTGGTTAGTGAATCCGCTTATTATGATCAAACAGGTATTATTTCAGTGAGTATATTAAAGCTGACTACACTTGAAGTATCTGGTTAGACATCTAATCCAATCCCCAGACAAAGCTGCAGCCGAAGATATGCAAATCGCTCTGACGTTCTGGAATGTCACAAATGTTACTGAACTGACAATTCAATCTGTAATTGCGATTTATTATAACTGATAAGATTATTCTCGAGAACACATCATTGTCCTGGATCTTTACTTGGACAATTATGGTCGCCTGATGGCTAATTCTGCGGAAAATATGAATTTATATGACTTCCATATCTAATTTATGTACTGTGTTGGGCTGTTTTTGCCAGTAAGAACACCCCTCTTCAGACAGCACTATAAATGCGCATATGTCATAATTATGATGGCCTATTGTTCATGTTGGCTTCAATAGATTATCAACGAGAATTCTGCAGAATAGCTCGTTTTTTAAACGCGGCTAAGATTAAATTTGTTCTATGGTCAAACATTGGAGAGTGGTGGACATTCAAGGTCAAGTGATTTCGGTACGTCCTGACCTTGTCAAAGCTGAACACAGCCGAGTAATTTTCACTTTATGTCTGGCATTTGGCTCATATTCCGCAATATTTATAACAACCTCTCTTGCACAATACATGTATTTAAGTTAAGGCAGCCACTCACGTCGCAGTTTTTGAAGCCGAATATATACATACTATTTATGTATATGATCGATTTATTATATGGCCTAATCTTATAAGACTTAATCCCCAGTTTGCGAGGTAATGTACTGTAATTGCATTAAATACGTGAATGGATGAAACACTTCATGTAATGACAAAAAATCGCAGATGTCAGGCTGGTGAAGCGACTAATACATTGTAAACCTCACATATCACAACAATCTGGCAGCACAATGGACCCTCAATACACTGGGGATCTCACATGGAACAAAAAGCTTGCAGAATAGTGGACCCCAAAACACTGTGAACCTCACATACGACAAGAAGCATTGCAGGACAATGGACACCCAAGAGACTGTGAACCTCACATGGAACAACAAGCTGGCAGAATAATGGACATCCAATGCACTTTAAACCTCACATACGACAACCAGCTGGCAGATCAACGAGCACCCGAGACACTGTAAACCTCACATACGACAACAGGCTGGCAGAACAATGAACACCCAGTAGTGGCATGCGGGGATGTGACCCAGGACACTGTGAACTGTGGTAGTGACATGCGGGGATGTGACGAAGCTGTTTTGGGTACTGACGGGCGTGTTTGTGGTACTCACAGGAATGTGATGGATGTAATTGTGGTATTCGTGCTACATGCACATTGAGTACGGTTTGTGCGTGGTATTGGTAGGATTGTGCTTAGATCAATGAGCACCGAAGACATTGTAAACCTCACATACCACAACACGCTGACTGATAAATGGTCGACTAAGACACGGTAAACCTCACATACGACAGTAAGCTGGCAGAACATTTGATACCCAAGACACAGTCAACTTTACATACGACAACAGGCTGACAGATCAATGAGCACCCAAGACACTGTAAACCTCACATACGACAACGTGCTGTTAGACGCGATAAACCTCACATATGACAGTGCAGATTAGTGGACACCCAACAAACTCTATACAACAACAAGCTAGGAGAACGACGGACACCTAAAATACCTCGTTTACAACAACAGGTTGTCAAAACAATAGACACCAAAGACACTGTGCTACCGACGTGTTTGTGGTCAGAGCAAGGAGGTGACGGGCGTGTTCGTGGTATTGACAGGAATGTGATGGATAGTATTGGTGTATAGTATTGGTGTATAGTATTGGTAGGATTGTGTCCAGACTGTGGCGTGGTATTGGTAGACTGGTGTCTGTGTTGTGTATTGTGAGTTTTGAGTCCCGAATCATGTTTGTGGTATTGAAAAGTCAGTGGTCGAGTTGTTTATGAGTTATGATGGTAGGATTGAGACTAGAGTTTTACGTCGTGTGTTATTAGAATCGCGACTGGGGTCCTTATAGGTTGTCATCATAAATGTGTAGCCAAGGTTGAATGCGTTGCATTTGTAGGATTATGGGCGGAGTTGTAAAGATGGTATTTGCTGGATTGTTGCTAAAGTTGTATGTGTGATGTATTCGTAGAACTATGGCTGAAGTTGGTCTGTTTTGTAGTGGTAGGATTGTAATTAGAGTTGTGGCATTGTATCGGTAGGATTGTTGCTGAAGTGGTATTCGTAATATTGGTAGGATTGTTGCTGTTGCGGTACGGGTATTGGTTCGGTTCTTATCGAAATTGCATGGGCGGTGTCTGGTAGGATTGCTGGCAGAGTTGTATGAATGGTATTTGTAGGAATTTGGTAGGAGCTGTCAAGATCGTGGTTGATAGGATTGTGTCCAGTTGTATCCATGATACTGGTAGGCTTCTTGCTGGAGTTATCTACGTGGTATTGGTAGGACTATGATCAGACTTGTGAACTCGTGGCGGACGCTCCAAATGCACTTACATATTCTTTCTGGGTCGCCGGTCTACTTGACGGTTCACTCTCTTTATGCAGCGTCGTTATTAGGTATGTGGATTACTCGACTTATATAAACAAAATGCTCTTACAAAAGCTGTTGTGACCTGATTTTCTTTTATGTAGAGCGAGTTTCTCAAGGCAAATAGTATACATGTACACACTTGAGTGGCTTTTTACAGCAGTAGTTTTCATCTGGGTAAAAAAGGCTTTTTTTCTGGCGCGATGCCAAAACGTCAAAAGTTTGAGCCAGTATTGTAGGGTCATCAGGTTCACTTAACTTATCCATGAAGGTCTACCACTATGGCGTGACCGCTGTAGTATGTCACACCTTAAAGTCAAGCTTTAGCAATTCTTGACACCGACAGACTGTAATTTATCTTCCCTGTTTGTAAATTACCCTATCTATATCCTTGTGCAATGCATCCCATTGTCTGGGGTACCAACAAAATCTATCGACCGAGAAGTCACACGTGTATTAAAGCTGATTCTGGCGAGATAACGTGTACGAAGTTTTTGCAGGATCACTAGGGATAGTTAGACTTGCGTTGTAGAAGTGTTATTGCATTTTGGAATGACAACTGGAGGACATCAGTTCGGATCTGAACCGTGAAAGTCATTGAAACAATCTCGTTAGAAGGGTACAAAAATAAAACGGCAGTAGTTTTGAAATGCTTCAAACACTTGCAATACGTGTGTTGGACGAGGGCGTGACATTAAATGGCTTGTGAAGATTTATTGGGTTTATCAATAATATTTTGGGGCTCCAATAGGTTGTAAATAATATTGTGACATGAATTCAATCTGCTCGACTAAGATTACTATACCGAAGCTGTCATAGTTCCGGGTAATGGACGAGCTTCAGTGAAGAGTAAGACACCCCATTCAAATCAGTCACACACCGGACAGATAACTGTATTTTAAATTCATTTCCTTAGAAATTTCATTGTTATTGAAAACCACACAGGAAGGTGACCAAGCTCTGTATTTTGTAAACACTTACAAAATGGCCCAAATATTACCTTACAACACAATGCTATTTGGCGCCAGAGGACTTGTGAATTGCTACCATTTAACTCTTTACAGGAACAGAAACAAGAAAAAAGTAACTTGGGTAAAGAGACAAGAGACCGTATTTCATCAGCTACCTCTGGTCATTTGTCATCTATGACACTGTCAATTCCTCTGAATATTCTCTCCAGATACTCTGCTATATATGCTTTTATATTTCACGCATGCGTAAACCACGATTCCTGTCATCGTCACTACATTTATCTATTTATTTTATCTAATTCTGTTTCAGCCATGGCTCTAGAGGGCGTATAAGTTACTACGATATGAACATTTACATTTAACAATTAGAATAAACCATATATGTGAGGTAAACTGACAAGGGGGAGAATCTCACCGGTTACGTTACTATTTGCAAACCATGATACTGCTGTCACTGCACTGAGTTTATCGTTTATGCAGTAGGTTATCAAGTAAATTGCAGACAAATCAGTGAAGCATGAGCCACACACGCAGTTTACATTACGATGCACAACAAACGATTCCAAGTATGACCAAGTATGACCCTTTGCGCAAGAGACGAAGCCATGTATTGTACAACATTTAAAGTGCTTTATCCCTCAGTTGCATTTTAGAGCGTCGATTTGCAAGTTTTCAAAAGCTCCAACTATAAATAGACTTGGGTTACAGTGGCAATTATACATAGAGTGATTTATGATGTTGAATAAAGTCAGGAGTTAAGAGGCTAACCTACATGTAGGTTTATATACCAAGCCTGTTACCCATGTATACATACACCAACTCACTCGCACTTATACACAAGACCACCCTCTTTTCTCGCATCAGGGCCAACCCAGACATGTCTGCAAGGCTACGTGTGAGCAAACATGCGGATACAGGAAAGCGAAGATCGTAAACGTTCTCTTTCAAACATGAAGAACCTTTGGTTTCTTCCAGTGTTTCCCTTGTAATCTGCGCTTGTATATGCTTTAGGCGCCACTATTGATTTTCTGTGACTTCTTATTTCGCTCAATGTTTCAACCAGAAGCTTAGCGAAGCCTAATGACCCAGATGCCTCTCACCAATATGGTCGCCGTGAGTTTAAGTCCAGCTCATGCTGGCTTTTCCTCGTATGTGGGAAGATCTGCCAGCAACCTTCGAATAGTCGTGTATTTCCCCCGCGGATTCTGTCAGATTTCCTCCCACCATGGGAAAAAAATGTGAAATATTCTTGAGTAGGGTACCAGTTAAATCTATCAACCAATCAATCACAAATTTGAAACTTTCAGGTTTTCTGACAAAAAGAGCAGGCTTACAGACAAAAAGGGCAGCTAGTGTATGAGATTAGTTTCTTTAAAATTCATATCAGGATAAATCAAAACTGCCTCAGAAGATGTTCGTGTCTGTATCGGTGTATTTGACAGCTTATATCTTCTGAACGCACATCGTGGGAAATGTCCATGTACATAACGGATGTGTAAGTCAAACAGATCACCGGGCCCGGCCAGCCCTGCTTCCTCTTAGTGCTGAGCGCCAATTGAGGTTGCAACAAGTACCATTTCTAAAGTCTTTGATAAGATCTGACCGAGGCTGACCCCAGATCTCCCGACCCCAGGCGGTCCTGTCACACAATGTGATGACGTATCCGTAAGCGGGAATATATGTGACGTAGTCTTTTTCCCTGACGTATTCTGCATGCCTTGATTGGCGCCACCTGACGTCAGAGAGAAGGGACCTAAGGGTGCAAAATTCCTTTAATACCTGGGATACTGAAACATCGTTAACACAGAACTAAAACATTTCTTTACCAGAGGCTTTCTAGGTGATGGAAACTTTGGGTGTTGGTTGATCTTATAGCACTGTGACCACCATCGGTGAGCTTGCGACCAAACTTATTGAGTCAAAGATGACTCAAAGCACACTGTACGTTGATGCTGCACACGAAAACAAAACTTAACCTATCTTAATGTTCTGTAGATATAAGATCCTGTGGATACAAGGTTAATCTATCAAGTTCTACACCCGTGTGTCACCGTTATGTATGGCTGAAAGGCTACCGGTGTAGCGTTAAACCTCAATTATGTATTGTATATCTACGTGCAGTTGCACTAGTTGAAGTTATGCAAAGAGAAGACGAATGGCTGTCCGAGAACTATATCATAGGAGACACTGAAAAACCTCAAAAATGAAAAAAAAAAAAAAACCCAACAAAAATCAAAAAGCATATGGGGATGCATTATCAGTTACACTGCTGTTGCTTCTCACTATACCAAATTTGTATGCAACCAATCATGAATGTCACTAAACGCTAAAGAGTAGGAGTGCTTCTTGTACTGTCCGAATAGAGTTTACGCATGTAATAATTATAAGAAAGATGAAGTCAAGGCGACATAGTCTGCAGTATGATTGAAAAAATCCCCAACTGATAACATTTTAAAATTTCGTTCCGTGTGGTGAGAAAATATACAATAAAAGGAACAATAAATAGAATACCTTTTTCACCTAACATTTCCACAAGAGTACATTTGACGGGATATCTTCAAATAATTTTACAGATGGTTATCTTTGCAGGCACTAATTAAACTATATTTACTGTCCTTTAATTTGGACGTCTGACATTTATTGTTTTCTCTTTTATTCGTATCTAACGCCATATTCAAAGTATTTGTTAAAGTCTACGAAGAGGACCAGCGGTAACGGTGGAGGAAATAGGAATGTCCTGAGTAAACCACTGATCTTTGGCAACTTACTCAAAAAACTTACCACCGGTGCTTGACATATATATATTGGTGAGCGTGAAGAGATCTACAACTAAACTTATGTAAGTCCAAACAAGATCTAGAGAGCATCGTCATCTGGCTCTTGCCACAATGACCGGAACAACAATAGTGCAATAAGACAAAGAGAATCCTCCAAAAACTCTTTGGCTGAGAATGGCATTGAACTCATGAACCTTGAGACCTTACGGTTGAAGGACAGGCACCTAAACCCGTGAATAATGATCTGCTCTGTGTAAGCCTAAAATACGGTGATGGTACCTCATACTGTCTTAGGCCGACAGACGGCCAGTAATAAAGCAAATTTGATTTCATTTATGAAATATGACAAAACGGTCGCATCTATTATTAGACTTGCAATTTTTTTCTCCGTGTCATCATTTTCCAACATGACAAAGGGAAGAAAACTCGAAAATCCAGACAAGTGCTATATTTTTAAATATAAAATGATAATATGCAGGTTACAATATCGAAATATGTCGCCTGCTGCGGGGCAATGCTGCTCCTTCATTTGACAAGAATTATGAATAATTTCAAGCACAACATTCTCGCCCTTGTTTTTGTCTGCGTGTTCTACATTATTTTTCTTTTTAAATGAACGTATAGCATATAACCAAAAAGCTTACTGCGTTGTAATTATTACAAGGGCAAATTTGACCGACTGACGGATATTTCTATATCTCACAATGTGACAATACTATCTCATAACAGTTATAAGCCATCTGTTTGTCACGAAAATTTACCGAAGATTGTTTTATGGAAAGGTAACGATATAATTCAATGTTATAATTATATATTTACATACAATGTTTTGCCCACCAAAAATCTTACGTTATGAACCATCTCTTTTCATTATTTTAAGACCCCCTTTTCTGTAACTTAACAAACGAACTGTGTCACTCATGTCACATAGTCAAATACAAAGGTATAATTCAGATGTACTAGATTAGAGTGAGCATGCCAAGCCCGTCATATCAATTAATCTGACTCTTAAGCGGTCGACTTAAAAGTTACATTCTTAAATTTTATCTCAAGATAAGTGGTTTTCTGGTCGAACTATTCACCCGAAAAATTACCTCAGGATACGATGCAATTAGCTAAATAAGTCAACATGGGAAGGCATTAAGCTGTTAACTCGGTCTGCTAGAGAAAGGCGACATATTTGTTAACAACCCAGCAGTATACACAACAGCACTGATAAAAGTACGACATCAAGCAGTGTTTCGGAAAGTGAATAATATTTCTCTAACATTTATTCTAAATTTTAGAATCAAGGAAAAAAATTCACACTTGCACCATTCAAGTGGTTCTGAAGTTCCGAAACCCAAGGATGTTGGTGGAATTTCATATCTCTCCTTATAAATTGTTCGCTTGTTTGTGCCCTGTCTTATAATTTCACAATTTCTTTTAGTTTTGTTTAGTTAGACACAGTGAAGTAGTTGGGTATGACTTCCATATCATCAAAACTTATACTTTCCACTTGAGGAACCACACAAAATTCTAAGAATTTTGTTTAGTGAAGCATGTTGGTATAGCTTCTTCTAAATGTATATGGCCCGAGGAGTAGAGAGTGTGCCAAGAACTTCCACTTGAGCAGGTGCTTTTGCTCTCGCCTCTTAACTGGTGAGACCGTTAACACGCAGCCACGGGGTGTTGACGGCCGAGGCTGGAGGGTCACAGGAAGGCCGTCTACAGAGGATAACAGGCTCGCCGTTAACCCATATTCATTGACGACAGCCAAGGTCAACGGGATTATTATGTATTAACTTCGCTTTTCTAATATAGCACCATTGTTTTTAAGGAAAATCGCCCCTTTCAGAAAGTGTGTGTTCGACAGGTAAAAAATTGAAGATGTCTCCCTGATATAATAAACCTACTTTCGAGACTGATTGATTGGTCGATTGATTGATTTACGGAATGAAAATTGCTTTACGCAATATTTGGCGATCAGTTTTGCGTGTTGAGGAAACCGGGGTAAGCCACCAATCTATGGCAAGCTGCTGACGAACTTTCGAGACACATGCAGATATGCTCCCTATACTGCTGGGGAACGAGTGGTTTCCGGAGATAAACCCTCTGCACAATTGACCATAGGAACATCGCTGACCAAGTATTAATACCAACGTCCCTATAGGAAATGCGAGGGCGGGGTAGCTGCTGAAAGGAAACGGGTATAAAAGACTATGGCATAGAGAGTAAAACGAGACCAGCGACGCGACAGTGTGATAGTTGGCAAATGGTCACACGTTACCGGTGAAATCCGGCCTATGGTCAATTTACCTCAGTTAGAGTTTTATTCCAACTGTTCGTGTATGTCTTCAAGAAGTGACAACTTACACCCTCAGCACCATGGCTTAAACAGAATGACCACTGCTACAATTTGACCACTGCCAGCAATGAACATTTGAAATGAAACTGGCAATTCTCTGAGACATGTATATGATTACATGCACAACCCTATCACCCTGTGACTGTCGATTGTTGTTTGACCAATCAGACGACACCATGGAGTTGTTGTTTGTTCCGGTAACTTGATGCAAAGCCGTCAGGAGATTTGTCAGGTACCTCTTCGTTTCCCCTTTCTACTTAAAATGGGTCTGAATCCAAGCAATTCATAGCATGTAGCTCACGTGTATCAAAAACAACCTTGTTGTGTTACTTAGGTCATGTCACCAGTTGATATATGTACACAAGTACCAAATTATCTATCTCAGCTTGCCAACACTGAAGGCGTTACATCCATTTTACGTCAAACGCTAGAAATTCTTTAGAATTTGCACTTCCGTTGAAAAATGTCCCTCTGTTTTTAAATTTTTTGTTTGTTGTACATAATATGTAAGTATAATTGTTGTATTCATATCTCCCGATAATAAAACTACTTCATAACTTTAGATCTTTATCCGTTTTAAGTCTTATATTTGTTGTTAGTTGTCAAGGGAAAGAAAGTATTGAAATGAAGCACGCCTCTGAAATATAAAGACTACTAAAATGTTCTCGAAAATACCTTAATGTATTTGAAAACGCTTTTTCTTTGCATTGAAGGTATTCAGATAATTGTGTATAGATTGAAATGTGGTCTTTATTGAGCACATTGCTAATGCATGTATGTCACCAATGACGTCACAAAACTTTTCCTTCACCTTTATTTCCAGATTTAAATACATTTTTTGTGATCTTTACTCGTGTAATATGTGACCATTTAGGTACTTGCTTTAGGACCAAAAAAAGTCGGCGTGACGTCTTTGGCAACACACACTATCAGTTAAAATGGTGCATAACGCTAACCTCATACAATAGGATTGCATTTATTTCAGCGAAAAGAAATGTAAAAGAAAAAGTGAATAACTTGTCAGATACAGTTTTATTGGTCTTTAATGCTCTCGGCATTTTTTGGCTTTCCATCTTTTTAAATTAATAATTTAATCCATGCCTATATCCCTTATTCGAGTATACTTACTACTTAGACCGGTTAACAAATAGTGTATAAATAAAAAAAGTAAATAGTAAATACAATCTATGTTTCTTTTTCGAAATAAAAAAATCTCGAAATGAAAAGAATATGTAATTTCCGATTGAGCGCTCGAAAATATAACCTTGCAAAGAAAGTACAACTATACAGTTTCATATTTCGGCGGCACTGTGCAGTGTAACTAAAACCAGTCCACATGAGCTTGGACACTTTGACATGATATCTTCGTCTCAATTTTCACTGCACCTGCACAACATTGAATATCACGCGCCCGCGCCACCACGAATCATGTGTGTTTCCTGCGTGTTTCGGCATCTGTGTCACGCTGAGGCTTACATCATTCACATCATAGCGGATATATATCAAGAGATTAATGACTCGTTCATCGACAACTCAGCTGTCGCGAAAGGTTAAAATAAACACAGTCACCGACAAACTTGCAACGGAAATGCCCACATGGCAGTCATAATACACTGTATGGGCTGCTGAGGACAACAATATCCATTGGATGTGACAAAAATACGTAGGTGCCGTCTATATATATCAATCAACAACATCACAAGATGGAAATATTTGCTACTGTGTCGTTATTTTTCAATCAAAATTTCAATTCAAGTCCTAGTGAACCTAGACACATAGATGATGGAAATTTGCCCTAATATCCTTTATATTTATTTATTTATTTGTTAGATCTGTGTATTTTTTTATTCAAGCCATAGAGAAGAAATTAGGTATTTGGCAAGAAAATCTGTGCTTTTGTATTTGCGTGCTTCTCGAATCAGGCGACCCGCACATCTTAGGTTTCTTTCGTTACATATTATCAAGGTATGGACGTATTTTGTAAATTAGATGTGACTCGATTCTAGCAGTGAATCTTGAACAGCGTTGTTTGAGTCGATGTTTTGAGGATATCAAAAGTTGAAGGACCAGCTTACGATGTATTTGGACAGGGGCTATAACATTCTATTTGTTATAAAGTTCAAATTTTGGGTCGCACTTAAGAATATTTTCAGTTTTATGAATGGCAGAAACCCGGACCGCTAACCTTGTGGTAAAACCATTACATGGAGCTTCCAAATCTGACAATGTTTGTGGCATAAATCTCGGGGTATTAACTGTAGACGTTCTTATATCTATCGCTAACGCCGCATATGGGCGTTCCATGCAGGACAATTGTCACAAGATCAGTTTTTCAAAACAACGTTTACACGAAACCACCAGAGAACAAGGAAAGTACTTGTAAAGTGAGAAATTAGGAAAGTATCATGTACCAAATGGTACTGAATATATATATACCTCGCCTTGTAGCATTTGTTATAGATCCTGTGTGATGATTTTAATCAACGCCACAAGTTATAACTTTCAAAACTAGTCCCTTTACTCTAAGTTTCCTAAATGTTACAATGAGTACGCCTATCTTTTCAGTAAATATGGATAAAGTGTCCAGAATCTCTGGTGCTTTGCTTAATAATTGTGTCTAATTCCGCTTAACCCGAGACCAGGGGCCGTATGTTCATCGTGTTGAGTGTTATCCTCACCCTGGATATATGAACCGTTGCGATCAAAGCACAACTGAGATACATAGTTGATTATCGACACCATATAT
This sequence comes from Acanthopleura granulata, assembly GCA_016165875.1. Taxonomy (NCBI): domain Eukaryota; kingdom Metazoa; phylum Mollusca; class Polyplacophora; order Chitonida; family Chitonidae; genus Acanthopleura; species Acanthopleura granulata. The sequence goes on along the minus strand of JABBOT010000080.1, from coordinate 19,567,945 downwards.
ACTAATACCGTTACATGATTTGGATACTGATTTTATTCATCCGTCTAGAACATTCATTACGTCTGTTTGACATCACTGAAAACTGTTTACTGCGTCTCCTTGCATGAATCCGTCCTCATGTTTATATTTACATATGTTCTTAGTTCTTTGGTGGTTTGTGTTATTTGTCGTGTTCGGAAACTGGTCGTGCGATTATTGACTTGGAACGCCAATTTTGCTTGACGGCTCGTATACGAATGTCGGTTTCGACGCCAAGGTTCATATATAAAGAAGTAGTCAATCAACAATCTGCGACGATGCTGGGAAGATAAAACTATCAAAAAGAATTTTTTCTGGACGCTTATATAAAATTTAATAAAGTGGAGGTTAACACAAAAATATGTGTGATACTTGCGCTTTGATGTTTATACACCAATGTTCTCATATTATCCAACAGGATGTATACACAGTCCCCAGTCCCGAACTGGAATAGGCTGCATATATATTTACTCACAATTAAGTGATTTACGTTTTCATGTTTTATGTTCCCTTGCATGCATGACAGTTCGTTTTTTTTTCTTCTGTCGTTGTCCTGTAAGCAAACCTACCTGGCGTGTGTACTGAGATATGTATTTGGTTGCAATCGAGGCACCACGCAAGGAATGAATTCGCATGCGTCCAACCACATCCAGTAAATCCGCATGCATAGCATTGTTTTATTCCCTAACAATAAACAATTGCATACTTACATGCCAAGGCATGTGTAATGCAGAATTTCTTTAAATCCGGAGTCTTGTCAATGCACTGAATATCTCTGTACATGTACCCTCCTCATATATGCGCTGTAAACCAGCCTGATGTACCTGGGAGTTTAGGTTTATAAATGCCAGGATTGGTCTACCCTCGTCAAAACTTTACAACTATAAGGTAAATCTGTCCGAAAATAATCCCAGACCGTGCAATCTTAATTATTAAAGACATCTTCTCAGACATCAGGCCAGTTCTCTATACGAAGGCATTTTCACATATATTTTTCTTGTGCTAAATAACTTCTCATCTGTCACTGGATGTCGGTAATCTGCCAGCCCTGTCAAACTCAACACTTCATTCCTACATTTTATCACCTCATCCGGGCTGTCATTCGAACAACCAGCCGTTTATTCTAGATTTATTATGAATGACTGTTTTCATTTTTGTTACGGCCAGGTTTTAGTGCAGAGTTCATTGTCTCCGCTGTAAGCCACGTGCCCATTTTGTTCCTGTAGAACATTCCTGGTCAGTCGTGCTTCCTTTCCTTAGGCGTGTAAAATAACTACAAACAGTAAACAACAAAAATAAATAATTATGCTCAAATGACAAAGAAAAATGATAAGTGTTGAATAAACATGTGATTTTTCTCCTCGACTTGACGTCGGAAGTTTTCATAACTAAAACCAGAGTAGAACACTTGTAAGCTGAAAAAGTGGCCAATTTGACAATGGTGAATGGAGGTTTCTTTAACAAACATACTATTGTAAACCTCTCACTGAAGCTCAACTTTATCAAGTTATTTTGTCTAGTGAGTTATTAGGGCACTTTGACCTGATTTTATTATGCGATAGCTCGGAATCTGTTCCTGTTTTTAAGGCATAGATATGACAACCTAATTCGTGATGAAGTGAACTCTAGATGAGACCCGCTTCACATATCTCCCGTACCGGTCTTAAGTCGTTCAGTCGATGGTATTTAAATGGTATCGATCAGCTCAAATCGAATTGGAATTTTGCTATTATTTTACAATAGCTCAAGTAATTACCTTTCACAAAATAGAACTCTCTTTTGAGCTCGAGTTATTGTTCGAAATCGGTAATAAAGTTCGTAAAATTATAATATGAATGCTAGGTATAGCACTTATGTTATAATGTTCTTATACATTTACGACATCCTGTTAAGTGGAGAGGATTTTAGCGGGAGCAGCATGACAGTGGTTATACTGGCTGTGGATATAATATTTAGAGGGAATTTGCCAGGCAATAATGGATTTCAAATGTAAAGATACGAATATTCTCTGTTATTCTTTAACCACCAAGCATGTTTGCATGACAAAGCTTTTCAGTACGATGAACAAGTGAAGCTCAACCTTCATGTACGGCGAGTTCACACTTCCGAGCGAGATTTGTATACTTCGTGCTCAACAACACTCCTGTCATTTTGAAGAGAATTGTCTTCGAGAAGTAGGACGTGAACGATATCCCTTTGTGCGGGATCCGACAAATAATGGAAAGCTTATTCAGGGAACAGGTAGCGAAGTTCGAAAGTAGGACGACATTGCTGAAGTAGCCGTTTCTTCCACTGAAATCCAGTTAAGGCACGTGCGGGTAAAAACTATTTTATCCCTCGTTCTTAGCCTATGGAAAAACAGAAAATAGAGGAGATATACATGTACTGCGGACGTCCTGTATCGCATGGTGCCTTATATGTACATTCTATCAAAGATGTATGTTTCATCACGCAGGTGTTTGACCCAGATGCTTTCAAGTGGAGATGTGCGCTAACTCTGATAGAGGCATCTAATAAAATTGCGGGGCATACGCTAAGTATCGTTTAACCTGTACATTACGCTTATTTATAAAACTGTAGATATAGTATAACTAGGCGTAAAAAGCAAAAAATTTAAAGGAAGCCATGAAGACATAAATGTGCGAAACGAAGTATAGGCAGGTTAAAGTTCAGGTTATGTTTGGTCAGGTTATCGTGTGGTTTGTTATATTATTTCTTAGACCTGTCTGTTTAACAAATGAAATAAACTGGTAGAGTTAATTGCTCGTACATTTTTGTCAGTAATTGTCAGCGACCGCTTTATAGAGTTTTTTTTTTTATTATACAGTTTAAATGACATGGATGTTACAATCTCGTGGGTGGATGGGGGTAATCTTGTGAATTGCATCTCATCTTATTGCATTTTAACTCCTCGGTATAAAACCCTCGCACCTGTAATACTGTAACGGATTTAGTTAATTATTACTTCCATTCATCTTTAGCCCATTGATAATAAACAGTCTTTTTTCATTAATAACGTTGTCATATCATTTAATATCCCGGTATCTGTGAACGGATCAACGTAAATTCAATTTCAAATATACATATTGGGCAACTTTAGGTACAAATGTTTCAAATAGGAAATTGGTTTAAATATACATGTTCAGTAATCTTGAAAGCTTTCATCTGTATACCTGGCGAAGAGATATATAACGGGAAAAACATTAATTGAATGTTTTAGATATCCACATTTTTGTAAGAGGTTATTTCGCTTTTTAACTATCTCGTTGAATAAAAAAACCAAGATGGAGTAAACTCTGGTCGCATTTTAAACTGATCGTTCACACTCTGTGACTTCTGGGGATATTTACACTCTGTTTGAGCACAGATTGTCGACATAAACAGGGTATACACTGGTACAGGGATTTACGGGGCAGTAATGCGTCTGTGCGCATGTAGCCAGTGTGACAATCGACCACGAGACTATTCAGAGTCAACCAAGCGTGGAACAACAGATAACAAGCGGCGCGGTTTAACCCGTTCGTTCGCTTTTGGGTGCTTCATACAACCTGAATCAAATATATTAATAACTAAGTGCTTTTTCGGTACGCCACGCGAATGTTCTATAAATGGAATTTGTTAAATGTCAACCTGAAGTTCTTCTGGAGAAAGAAAGAACGAAAGAAGAAAAAAATGAAAAAAGATTATTTGATGCGCAGAAGTCAATTGTCGCCTTGGTATTTAACAATATAAAACTTATGCCCACTGGCTATTTGAACCTGGAATCACCTGACTGAGGGTTTCTTCAGCGCGCGCTGTATGTCCACCGCTCGTGCCACCTTTGTGACGAGAAGATGGCGATGTAAGTGTCATCGCGGACATTCACATTGGACGGACAATAGCACCTTAAAGGAAGACAAAACAACACGATTTTCGTGAACATAACATGAATATCTGATACTCACTGACATACTTTGGCATTACATTGACACAGCTCAGATCCAATTAAAAGATTTATTAAATTGTTTGCATTCGACCTATGAATAACACGTATAATCTCCCGCTGTGTTGTAGCTGTAATGAATTGAGCCAAGGAGCACCTTGCGTCCCGTTTCGAAATTAATGAAAATGCCATGTATACAGTGTGGATACTACAGCTGATAGTAATATACACTGGTATCTTGTATCCAGTTGTAACGGTTGTCCATTAAGGATACGGTAGAAGTAAAACTACACATATGAAGTGTCAAGGGTAAATTAATAATGAGGAAATACGGGTATCGAGTAAGACAGCACGTAATATTCTGTGAGGGCATGTCAATACCGAGATTGCAAAGAGGTGATTCTGTATGATATTAACCCTGAAAGGGCGTTGTTCCATGTACAGACAACAGAGAAAACCCTGCTCTCCATCCTTGCTGCTATGATTTACTCTCTCTGTGGGCATCAGACAAGGTCATTTCAGTTGTGTTATTTGCATGCTCCAAAAAAGCCTCCGCAAGAAGTTGAACCAAGTAAGACACGGAGTCACTCTGCTCCTGTAAAATGTGATTTCACCTAGAACGGCTAATACATAGTTAGATGGCAGCCGTCGGTCGAAGTTGACCATGGTAAGAACGCCTTAGGTCGAAGTTCTGTAGCAACGTCGACTATGGCTGAAGAGGCCGATGCGGGTTGATGCTGGGCTGCTTGTCTCGAGACATGCTTTTGGTCGTGCTCGTCTCGTTTCGGCAAGATTAAGGATCATCTGCTCCCCGGTCCTGAGGATGCAATGCCATCTGACGCGGTCGTTTGCAGTGTACTCCCTGCGGTCTGTGTCGATGTCCAGATCTCTCATGTTTTACTTGCAGACATCCTTGCAGCGCAGCTGTGGACGGCCAACAGTCCCCTTGCCCGTTGCAGGTTCCCCGTATAATATGTCTTTCTGGATTCCACAATCTTCCATCAGAAAACGTGGCCAAGCCAGCGTAAAATATGATTTCGCCTAGAACGGGTAGTGCATAGTGCTCTGCTACATAGTAATACGTATGGGATGTGGTTAAATATGCATCGTTTGGTGTGTTTTGAGAGGTCCAAAGTTTCAGCGCCACATGATTGTGGAATGTAATGTTTATGTCAAATTTAAGAAAAAAAAACATTCATTTGCTAAATGAACCAAGTAACCACGGGCTGAAATTCATGTGCACTCACAATATGCATTAGAATTCATTTTTTTTTCCGAAAGAAAATGGAAACGAAAAGGCGTTTTTCCTAACTGTCTATGGTTTCTTGATGGTATATATATATATAATGTCTCTGTAAAGCTAAATTGCGATAGAAACGCATTGCGAAGTTGTTGAAAAAGCTAGTAACAGTATATTCAAACTTTAAAAACTAAGGTATACTTTACGGATGTGTATTCCACTAATATGGAATTAATGTCTCCGTTTGAATCTTTCCTTTCCCCGTCACAAAAGTAATGACCTGTCCTGCACGCATATATTGTTGAATCTTTTTATGATCGTTGGATAACCTATTATTAGAAATTTGCTATTATAAATTTGCTTACACTAATGCATAGCCAAGCGTTTCTGTGTTACACAGCTTCAAGTATGCTGCGAGCGTAATAGCAAAATGTTATGCTTGTAGAAAACTCTTTGATGCATGATTGCTAATGAAAGTTTTTCACTTTGCAAAGAAAACGTTTGAAAGACTGCAATGCTCTAAGAACTCCTGCGGCTTCAAAATAGGATTCTGCATGTGGGTTGGTGTAAAGAAGCTGGTGCATATGCACTTATATGTCCTCTCCTACACGCCGTACATCGATTGTAATCTCATGTTGCTTTATCACACATACTGCATTGCCTTGATACGAACAGACCTTGTTAACGATGCTTCTGTAGACAATTACAACCGTTATTACTACACCTGGGTAACATAATCAAGCCTGACACAATCAGATAACATGTGACACAATGGGGAACTCGTAAAACTCCTTCCCGGCTTTAACAAAAGGGCGCAAAGCTATATAGTGTCGTGTTCTTTCCAGATAGTACCGCACACATGTAGGTGTATGAGTGCTTACAGAAAACTTGGGTAGAACACAAACAGAGCACAGCAGGAAACAATGCATTTTTGATTTTTGATTTGGATCCTTTTGTGTAGCCCATCAGAGTCTCCCATTAGACAACATATTACATAGAAATGTGACACAAACAGTATGTGCCCCTATCATAAAATGCGTGACACAAACAACAAAGTAATGTGTATCACATTCTGAAAACTTTTGATAATGTTTAAAAGATAATACCTGACCCAGTCGTGCAATAGTTGACAACATGTGATTGTCAGTATGTGGCACAGTCATAGAATATATGAAACATGCCGACATTTGACACAATAAAGCCAATTAAAAAAAAATAATAAAAATAAAAAAAAAGCTGCATTTATGTGGTCTTACTAGTTTCATTCATGGTCGAGTAGTTTTCAGTCGCACATAAAACCGAATTTGTATGTGTTTGCATAACGCATGTAAACGTACAAACATTTCTCTAAGTATACAAGTATATTATATATATATATATATATATATATATATATATATATATAACTTAACAGTAGATTTATTTTATATCTCGTAAATTTTGATTGATGTCCAAAGTAGTGTTTGTTGATTTCATCACGTAAGCGCCATTTAGCCAGCCTGCCTGTCACTCACATCATCATATATTTCTATTCGCGGAAGTGTCCTTCGAAGTTCAAGGCAGGCACCCGGGTTAAGTGTAAACAATGTTGAATAAGCTTCCATACCCGGCGAGTTTCATACGCGTCGGACTTCTTGGTTTTTAAAGGCACCATGCAAGCCAATCGAAGTTCTTTCGTAGAAGAACAGGGTGTGTCTTTTTTCGGTCAAAAGAGATACTGGTGCGGTGGATGTACAGTATCCAGAGTGTTAGAAATTTAAGCTGGTCTTCGGTCACGTTTTGATTGAGGACAGTAAGTAAGGACTGTGTATTTTATGTGATGTTACGGTGACAGTATATATCGGCGGAACGTCCGGCTGAGAACTTCGTACGCCCGTTTTCCAGAATTACTGTATGTCAGGAGTGAACCAACTTACTGATCCTAATTTTTCAGTCGTTCAGTTTCAAAACTAACCCGTTATGTGGTAACAGTGGACTTAGTGGGAATTCTGCCTGTTTTATAACCCGTTGTTGACAAAAATAAAACTTAAATTTTGGTTGCTATAGAGTCACTGCTATCATTCTCGGAAAGCGGCGTTCTGGATTAGAGGACATGCACAGAGATTTAATTGGATTGGCTATGTTATACAATTCGAACTGCATTTAGGTTATCATGCTTTGCTTCGGTTTTAAAGTGAATTTTATAGGATATTAGTGTAATCTGCAAGAGGTAATTCACTACTTTAGTCTTTGGGAGAAAGTATTTTAATATATGTGCAGTTTAACAATCAAATTTATTGCAACCCTTTTGCAAATGACGTTGTTCGAGTTATGGCGCAATAAAGCGAGATTGATTTACGAGAAAAGTTACAATAACTATACTCACAAACTTTTGTGAGAGTTGGCCAGCCCAGCACTCTAGCAAAATCACGTAGCTGATTTAATCTACAGCTTGTTTAAGTTTTCTGATAGTGCTGAGAGGCGTTTCAGGGTTTGGCGCCGCAATATTAGGCGGCCTCCTTGCTTGGAGACGTATATATTCGTGGTCCTGACTTTTCAGCCTGCTGGAATGGTTTCATATTTGCGTTTACACAACTCGCCGTGGACGACCAGGTCGGCTAAGTGGAATTATGAAACTGTCATCTGCGTCACGTAGACCGATTTGTGACAAAGTGACTTGTTCCGAATTTCGTCCGAGAGCACTTTGTTGGTGGTTTAGTAAGAAGGTGTAGGGGGTTTCGGCAGTGGGGGTTCAGGAAGGGTCATGATGAGGCTTCGGTACTCCAGGTGTGTCACCCAAGTCGTCACCGTGAAGTAGGTTAGTGATAGTGCACTAGGCTGCTCGGTGCATGTGGCATGCACGAGCGCTCGGTCTCATTGAAAGACTATCCCTGTAGGGTCTAAGTCAACAAGCCTACGTGTTCTCCTCGTCAGATGAAAGCCCTGTTTGAGTGCGGTTTTGAAGTTTGCCTCTCCTGCACCATAATCGCTATACTTTTGTCGTATACAATATGATCCTTATGATAAGCACTTGATCCTAACCGCAAGACCATACCGGTGTAAATCGCAGTAAAATTTTAATTAGCGAGGTTTAGGAGGTCGGTGGGTGGGAGGGTGTGGATTATTATCATTTTGCCAATCCATCTGTGTACACTTGAAAGTTCACATTCAGTGCTGAATGTTTTTTTCAACGCCTTTTAAGATAGGATCTACACTCGGGCAATCCTATGTACGTGAGGTACATTGCTCGGGGGTCCAGACCTTGTACTTATGAAGACGGTGACCCTGTTTTCATGTTTGATTTCAATGATTAGAATCATTGTGAAATGCCTGCTTGACAATCACATGGCGCGTGCATATCTCATTACACAGCTGATATACTTCTTCCCCTCCCGTGAACAGCTCGAGGCGAAGAGGGGTGGATGCTACGTGTATGTAGCAGTTTGCATTCATGGTTCAGGCAACATTTAGGATGACGCGCGAGTTCACTGACAGTCTTATTAATTTGAACTTGGCAGAACTGGTTTTGACGGAGGTCATTTTATTTTCTCTGAAATTCTTATCTCTTGTATTATGTATTGTCTTTTATACCGTTTAGAAGGGATGGGTCGATACAGTGTGAAGAAGTATCACTAACGATAACACCTCTGCGGAATTCTCAAGGAGAGCTGCATATACAAATACAGATCGCTTATACAGAGATACAGATACATGGGGAGATGACTAAATGAAATCGTATAACACGCGCAAATCGCATGTCTGCGGAATCCTTGCGTATGCGTCCCTCAATGCACGCGGTAGGCTAAACTTGATCCAAATGCACTAGATGGTAATTGCATGCGCCATTGCATTCAGTTGCTTGCTGTTTTCTTTAAGATAAAACATGTGTATTTGTAGGTTGTTAACTGATTTCTTACATAAAATTCATTATTGAAGTACCGGTTCATCTAATACGGGTTCCGGAATATGCAATCTCAAAGCACGCGGTAAACTCAGTCAAGTGGCACTAGATGCAGAAGTCTTTACATCATCGCACTTGGTTGCTGTATTCCTTTGTGATAAAACGTGTTTATTCGAAGGGAATTTGTCACCTCTATCAATGCACTAAAGTTAAAGTACATTTATTATGGCTCTTGATTTCTAACCAGTTGTGTGGACACCATTAAACCAGTATACATAATGGCGGTCGTACTTCAAACAGTAACCCGGTCAGTCCTGGACTGTGACATAGGTCTTTGTACTATCCTATATTCTACCCTAGACTTCCAGGGTTCCCTCTCTTTCTCTCTCTCTCTCTGGCAATCTGCCCGGTGACACATATAGGATCAATAGATGCCAGTCATCGATCCATGTGACTGGCTTGTTTGAACTAGATATTGGGTCTCTGTCCATGGAGCTCGATATTGGCGCACCGAATAACCCTCCCACTATACATGCTGGTCGGTACATACTCTATTAACTTGCGCGACCTACTTATCTTATATATATATATATATATATATATGAGGACGTTACATGAAAGGATTTTACATTTACCTGCAAAGGTGACTGGTCTTGCAAAACACTCGATAACCTCATGATTTTACATAGGTCCTGTCAGATTTATTCATCAATATTGTACAGGCATTAGTCATGTACTAGTATGATACGCAAATTCTTTAGTGCTTAACGCTCAAAGTGTAAATCATGTCTCGATGAGGAAAATCACACTGTTATATATATGATGAAATTCTTCTTCGTGAAGGATGTATTTTATAATTGACTTTCTTTTTTTAAACAGGGGATATTATGTATAAAGGTTTAGAATCCTACTTGTGTATAAGCCTTCCATCTAGCCCAGGGCCGATTAACAGATTCAAATACTTTCTTTACCTTTCTAGATTTTGTCTTTCTGCTGGATGGATTTCTTCTATAACCGTTCCACGACAAAGGGAAGATTATTTTGAAAGGTGAAAAAAAAAACCGAACAAATTTGCAAAACTGATTAATGGATAAGAAGTTCCACAGACAGGATACCTCGTTGTCAAGGTTTGTAAGTGAGGGTCAATTCATATATTCTTGCATACAGAAATTCTTAGGCATAAAGAGGACATCATTTTAATAAGACAGCTTAACAAATAACTTGAGGATGACTCGAAAGCCAGTGAAACAATTTCAAACAAATTACTCGGAGTATAGCACAAAGCTCTGAAGCGAGTTCTAGAGTATATCGTTAAGCACAAATCAAATAAATTAATATGTATTCTGAATACAACCCATTACTCTAGGTATAGTACATTATACTTTGAGCGCAGCACATTGATTTGAGTACAACACATCATTCTGGGCACAACCCATTACTCTGAGTATTCAACACATTATTTTTGGTACAACACATGGCTGTTGCACAGCACGTTGCTCTGAGTTTTAGCACATTATACTCTGAGTACAAAATCTTTAGTGTAATGTTAAGCATGAATCAAACAATTTAGTAAGTATATATACTACTCTGAGTACAACAAATTCCTCTGAGTACAATTCTTTACTCTGTGCACAACACATTAGTCTTAATGCAATATATTTGCTTCGTGTACAGCCAAATGCCTAAAAGCTGTGCCACTGCTCCTAGTCACATGTAGATATCGAGGAATGTACTCTATATTTCATATAGTATAGCGTTTACTACGCTTAAATCTCTAGTTGCTACACATACAGTTAGGATGTGGAGAAACAAAAAAGGCGGCCATGGTTAATTGATATATGGCGTTGTTAAATCTTGTTTAGACATGTGTTTTCGCTTATTGTTCCAGATCATTACTCAAGCTTTGTTGTCAAAGCTATGACATGAAGGAACCCATGTTAACTATATAGAATAACCACCCTTTTACCCGGTTGTCGTAAATCAATTTAGTTTACCTTATGTCACTTTCTGAAGGTGAAGTAAATACATACGAAATGAATTTATTTTTGGTCTTAGTATTAAAACTGGCACTACACCAGTATCAGATTTTGACTAATAGAATTTGATTATTGTTAATTAGGGCCAATAAATTGCGACAGCCTTCCTTGTAGTCAGCTTTCGTACACTACTTATATTTCGGCATGTGGAATTAAATAATGCACTCTTATAAAAACGTTTTCATGGACGAGATGAGGAATCAATTAAACAAACAAGCCTCTCAGTTTTGCACACAATAGATTTATATCTAAGTATCCTCTAAAACTTTCATGCTAAATATAGCCGGTGAGTGTCTCAGTGGCTCTATGGTGAAAGATAAGGCCCGGACACTCTAGTGCCTTCATTATGCCTCGTTAATTTTACGATAAGACCACACAGTGCGATTGCCTTAGATCGTAAACTGGTCCACTGGTGCATGTAATGACGGCAACTTCGAGGACCTGACAGAACAGTTAACCTTGTCCGCCTTATAGTTTGTGGTGTGACCCTTAGATCAGGTGCAAAACTCAGCACACTGTCTACCATTTCGTATTTAAATGTTTCTATATCTTTAGCTATATATTACAGGAAGCCTTAGTAATATGAATTTTGACACCAACCAATACTAGTCACCCGTTGTGAAAGTGAAATATAATACTTAAGTATGACGTAAAACATCAGATAAATAAATAAATATATAAGTATTCCAAAAATAGGTGATATTTCGGTTCGTGTCGATATTTATCACAAATACGATTGTACAGATTTGAATGAGCGCGGAATTCAGTTAGACTGTTCACGAGTCAAAATGATCATCAAAGCACGCCATACATCGCCAGTAAATGCTTTCGACTTTAAAAACCTTTCTTTTCTGGGAACTTTTACCTGAAATTACTCTGGCGGATTGGATGTCTGGTATTCTGGCAGTGCGGTATACATCCATTTTGCCTTTATGCCGTTTACAATGGGATGTTACAAATGTCAGAACAAGGGCCATCGTGTATGAATCAGATTGTTTTTCAGTGCTTTATTCGGATAAGATAAACTTGCTCTTGAAAAGTTAATAAATGGTTTATCATTGCTATGGATGTTTTTTTCTCTCATATGTCAAACCCCTTTCGCATATGCTTTGAGTAAGAGTAGCAGCTCCCGCTTGTTCTATATGTGGAATTGTCATCAACGAGTGAACATAAACAACAAGACGAATTATGTGCCATTGGAGAGGTCAGATAATCTTCTCTATTTTCATTTATATATTAGAACTTTTTGAGGTGGCATGGAAAGCAATGATATAGAAGTGCGTTCTTCCCACCACACAAGGGACGAATGACTGACATGTTGCCGATGTGGCACAGAGCCATAAACATTCACATATTCATTCTTCCCACATGTGAGGTCATCAGAGAGATAATGCATGTTTGCCTTGAAGTATATCGATCAGTTATCACCTATTTTAATGAAAGGCCTGTTGTTCCAATAATCTATAGACGGTCTGACATGTAGTGCTGTCCATTAGGTTCATGACTCTGAGGTCGCTGGTTCGAAACCCGGGGTGTCCTCAGGCAATATTCAACACCAAAGTTCGTGCTAAAAGCAGAAAGTGTAATCACTGATAGCGAAGATAGTGTTACAGTTCTCTTTTGTATATCGTTGAGGAACACATTATCGTTTATCTTTATGTACACTTTAAATCATCGTATATAATTGAGGGGTTCAAACCGCAAAGTATTAAGTCGTGCTTTTATTGTATGTTACCTAATACACTTAGGCACGGAATCAATGATAATTTCATTAACTCCAGTGGTGTGGTTGTCAGCAGTCATTGCCGTCTCGCTTGGTTGACGACTTGTATACATGCACGCGATGTGTGTTTGTTAGCCTCGATCTGTCCACCTGTGTATACAGGTAGAGAAGTGATACATAAAGGTTAGTCCTCATGTTCCCCGCTGAGACAAATGATTTACGATTATCAGCGTTTTTAGTCCATTGTCTTTTCTCAGGAATTGGCATGCGCAGAAGCTGACAAATGAGCCGGGCAGTGAGCACAGGACTTGTACTGTCTGAGCTTGTCATAAATCATCCAAGCAGAATAATATGAAAAATGAAAACCCCTTGTCACTTTTCCCCAAATCTATTACACACTTTGTCAAGATATCGGTATAAGCGATGTGAAGGGAAAAAATGTCACAGTCCAATAAGTCAGCTGTCGGAGGTGATGCGAGCTTTTTTCTGATTCTCGTGTCACGTATAAAATCAAAACCGAAACACATCTCCCAAACTTCGAGTCTTCAAACCCATTCATGCAACTGCCCTGTTTTGCACATGAAAAGAACTTAGGTCTGCATGGTGTGATGCGGTAGGTACATACAACACTGCGCAAGGAATTTGTGGTTGTCAATTGAAAAACGCTGCGAGGTTACTGTGGAATGTGATATACATTACATAATATTCCACAACTCCGTCACTGACGCCCATTAACCATGATGAAACTATCGAAGCAATTTATGTCAGTGGCGATACAACCTACGCCAAAGACTTTCAGTTGCCCTAATGACGTCGATACAACCTACGTCTTTGACGGCTATACAACCTACGTCAAAGACGTTTAGTTGCCCTAATGACGCTAAAATAACCTACGTTTAAAAAGGCGTTAGGCCCTAATGACGCCGATACAACCTACGTCAAAGACGTTCTGTTGCCCTAATGACTCCGATACAGCTTATGTTCAGTTGCTCTAATGAACCTATATCAATGACACTCTATAAATTTAATAACGGCCATACGTCCATTAACTTTAAGGATTCCGGTACAACCTATGTCCCGTTACGCTTGATGACGCCAATACAAACTATCCATCACAGACGTCTGGTGTGAAGTTATATGGCTTTAATTTATCCACATTTGCGCATGTGAGGAAAGCAAGTAATTATATAACACTATCTTTCCCGACACAAAGCCTGAAATAATGACAAGCAAATGTCAGCGAGTGCAATAACTCAAAATGTTATTTATGAAAGCGCATTTTAATGTCATATTCTCTTCCCATAATTTCAGGCTGATTTACTTTTGCAACCACATGAGTATCGGCCAGTCCCCGCGAGTCAGGACTTCATACTTTCATTTCCAATCAGTTCATTGAAAACAAAGCACCTGACAACGACTATGTGTAATAATGGTGGAGACGGGCCAACGAGTCTCATTGCCTAGTTATTCCATGGGGTGGTGCCATGATGGGCTGGAGAGGGGAACGATAGGAAGAACTGGGCCAATGGAGCGATGAGGTGATAAAGATAGGTGGGCCTATGAAGCCCCACAGCGATGGGCAGTTGGGCCGGTGGAGTAATAAGGCGACTGTGCGACTGGATCATGGGCCTATGTAGATCTGGAGTGAAGGGACGATGGAGCAATGCAGCAAGAGAGGCCATGGGACGGTGAAAATGTGGAGTGATCTGACGATGGAGTTATGGATCAGTGAAACGTTAGGGCCGATTGAGAGTTGTTTTCTTAATGAGAGTGATTCTCATATACCAGGATCTAATTTTACAAATATCAAACATATTAAATGTGGACAAAATTGTTAATACAATATCTAAAATATTCATTTAAAGGTTTCAAATTTAATATCACCAAGCTGGCTGTGATATTTATTTATTTATTTATTGGATTAGTGTTTTACGCAGTACTCAAGAATATTTCACTTATACCACGGATGCCAGCATTATGGTTGGAAAAACCAGGGGCAACCCACGAACATCCGTTGCTGTCAGATCTTCCCATGTACGGCCGGAGAGGAAGCCAGCATGAGCTGAACTTGAACTCATAGTGACCGCATTGGGTGAAAGAAACTGGGTCATTTCGCCGCGCTGGCGCGCTAACCAACTGAGCTGGCAAGCCCACTGGCTCTAATTAATGACATATACAAATGTATATAGGCATACATATAATATAAAATAAACTTGAGAATGTTTTAACGACGTTTAGATCTGAGATCGGTTGGCCATATTCCTTGATCAACATTACCCGCTCTGAATCGTTATGTTCATTCACTAACTTAGAATCAAGTCCTACAGCCTGCTTGTACTGTCATGCAGAGTGTCAGGTTTCCCGTGAAGTAATTCTGAATTCATATCAACGCTACGGAAAATAAAGACCGTAACGTTACCATATATTAACACAAATGTAACCGATGCATTCACCGGGACGGCACCGAAAATTGCACAGAGCCATTTTCGAATCACGTGACTTCTCTGGTAGGGTGGAGTCAGTTTCTCTTCTCAAACTTAATACCATCGTCATGTTCACAATAGTTGCTTATAGCTTCTTCTGTTCATTACTATGACAAAAAATAAAGTTAAGATACCTAACCAACATTGATCGCCCTTCTGATGGTGCACGTTTTTGGTTTCAATCAGTACGTTCAATCAGTGAGACCGACACAAATCAAAAATGGCAGTGAGCGAAGACCGTCGAGCGCCAGGGTACATTGTGACGTTATGGTCAAGAACATTGGTGTTAATTGTGACGTTACGGTCTTATTAACTAAAAGTGCTATTAAGTCAGAATTACTGTAAAATTAACGGAAACATGTTATTGAAGCCTTGGTTTACAGGTTTGAGGTGTTTACACCCGGCTGATCAATACAGGTTTGGCCTATATTCCTGTTATGCCGAACGCGTTCACCGATGCCAAAGTCTTAAGTATGAAAAGAACAGGGATTGAGCCCCGGATCTTCCTTTGAAACGAAGCCTTGTCATATCCGTCAGGAACAGGAGATACAATGTTTGACCTAGGTATATGGACCGAGAGTGCCGGAATGGTGCAATTACACAATTCAGCATAGTATGAATGCATGTGTATCTAGACATCGAAACCGACATTCATATGCCATTCGTCAACCAAAACGGGCGTTCCGGATCAAAATACGCAAGACCAGTTTCCAAAAACGACAAACAACACAAACAACCAAAGAACTAAGAATGTGTATAAAATATAAAACTTAAAGACACAAACTCAGCCAGCTGTAGTATTCCACAATGTCCGAGGAGATTATATGGGTTTCTATTTTTGTCGCCTACAAAAAGCAATTTGGCTACTTTCCATCGTTCATATATTCCATTTTTGTGCATTTTCTTTAATAGGCCAAAAGGTTATGATCTGCCTTGGGTTCTTTCTAGTACTTCGCTCGAGTCTTCGACGAAGAGATTGTGCGTTATTTTTTGTTCGCAAACTACAACACCCCCTAGTTAACCCACTTACAGGTAACCTCGTACAAACATGATTGTACAGATTGCCTTGGGTTTTTTTTTATACCGTACCGACCCCAAAAGAACACAGATTTCATGGGGTAAATTCCTCAAATTTTTGTATGTCCCTGTTATTTTTCAGTCGTCATGTCAAAAATCCAGAAATACGAATCACACAAGATATACATCGGTGTGCGCATTTTTTCCAATATAGCTGATGCGTGCACGTGGGTTGTATCGTAACATTTCTTCCTAATACATGTATTATGAAATCCTCTGGTTCTGTTAGAATTATACTGTAATACACACCCGATTTCCCCGTTAATTGTTATGTATACACGCTGCCCTATACATGCTTGACTCGCAATTTATTGAGGTGAAACAAAAACAGTTCTTGTGAAACCCGATCAGCTTGTCAGAGAAACTCTTAACCGGATCTTCAAATGGCAATAAATAACCCTATATTCGTGGAGTCCTCGTGTAATAAACTGGAGGGCTTTAGATTAAAATCTGCAATGATCTGAATTTTCCGATTAATAATGAGCTGTAAGCAGTGATGCTCAAGCTTAATTAATGGGCCATGGAATACGTATATTTAGATCCATTTAAACTTGTTGAAGTGTCCATGTAAGTCATTCTCGCCAATCACGATTTTCTGGCGTCATCGGAAACAGAAAAATATTGTTTCCAAATTGATGCTGCCGACGCTCTACTTTTATTATCTTATAAAGGTAATTATTTTCGGTGCAGCATGACTACCAGTTATACCATACATTCAAGGATATTTCCACAGGAACAGCTTGGTGTGAGTGCACTGCAAACTTAAGAAGACTACGACAATGACGCGGCCCTCCGGATATTTATATCGTGGGTATTGGATAAGAAAAGTTGATTTTTGTATAATTGATTAGGTACACGTGATCATCTAGTGTTCAAATCGCCAAGACGAATTTAAACCGCCGGAGGCACATCGTGTTTGAAACAAAGTTGCTATCAACTTATAAGATCAACACTGTATGCAAATAGAATTATACATTCACGGCGTTTTCTTCGCTTATTAATTTAATTCATAGCCAATTTCATCCAGAGAAGACCTGGATTATTAAATTGTGCAGGTAACAAGTTAGGTTGTCGATATCGTTGCAAAGCCCTGACAAGAAATAGATACAGCTCTCAAACACGAATTTGACGTAATCTGGATTTAAGAACAAATCATAACAACAGCAAATGGCTCATTGTATATATGCAATTAAATACTTCGAAATTTCATGGATTTACGGCCACAAGAAAAAAAAAAATAAAAGTAAGGAACACATACAATTATGCACAAACAAAACACTCTTTACACATAATTTTAACATATATGCACCGTATAACCAAGGCCAGGAAAGAATTTGTGTACATTAACCCAAGCCGCATCCGGGTAACGTCAAAAGACCATTTAAGGGTTATTCGGCGCACAAGACAGGCCCCTTGCAGGTAAAAACCAGTATGCCAGTCAGATAAAGCACACATGCATTAGTCAGAATGAATTCAGTAAACTGCAGACATTGCTTTGAGCTTATTGGAACGGGATGCATTTACACAGCAAAACGGTCCCAATTATAGTTTTGACCCTTGTTTTGTGTCAGTCAAATAAGACAATATATCATTGGATAAATTAGCCAATCGCTCGATCGATCAGAAAAGCGGTTTTGCCATTCAATCCCATAATTAGTTTATCAATCAAATATTTTGTAAGTTGATTAGTCCATTCCTCGATCAATCAAAATATATTAACTGGAGACCTTTTGAGTTTGGACTGAAATATATATATAAGTCTTTCATAAAAGAACAGAAATGTATAAAAAAGAATGTCTTGATGTAATATCAATCATTAATTCCATCTGTCAGCGCTGACTCCAAAATAATACTATAATTATGGACTTTGAAACGATCACATCTGTCCTATTCACCACGAAGAAATTGGTCACGACGTATTGATCACTGGACTTAAGACAAAGTATGTTCAAAACCTGATTTATTCGAGTCGTGCACGTAAATCACTGGACTGACTTCAGGTTTTTGTCAGTGAAAGTTTACACCGACAGGTTGCTAAGACACTTCAATGCTCTCTCATTGAAAGCATTTATCACTTGTACTCCGGACATGAAGCTTAAAGGTGAACTGTCCGGGCTCTATTTTGCACTTTACTTAACTGAATTATGTACCTGTGACATGAAAAAAATTATGCAAACAAAAAATGCTTCTGATGAATATTGCAAAACTTTATGTTAATAAAGTACTGAATGGACATAAATTATTTTATTCTGATGCAAAGTTCGAGATTTCTGGCCACATATATTATAACGCCTAGCTTAACTTACCCACAGAATGCATGATTAATTACTTGTGGTTTAACGGCACTGCGGCAGTATTGCAGTCCTACCGTGGCGAACTTTGGGATACAGCAAGTATGTTACAACGTACAGTAACATAACATACGCGTGTCAACATTTATCCATTATGAGTACCCCGGTCTCATTGATGGTGTGTGACTGGCTACACTAAGCGATTACGTCTGCTGGCGTAAGAGCTTCATAGTTTATAGGCATGAATGTGGCTCAACTGCCGAGCAGTGCTTAGCCACAGGTCCAACACAGCTGTGACTCTCGGCTGCAGAACATTAGGCTTTAAGCGATGTTAATTTGTTCCAACCTGCGTAAATTTGGTTTCCAAGGAAACAGAAACACGTAAAGGGGTGCTTCATAACACACAGGTATTCCGTAAGGCAATATGTATCAAATCAAACAATTTAGACACACGAGATACTGCACTGAATCGGATTGATCGCCATTTCCCGCTTTTATTCCGATCGTCACCTGATCTGGTGATTGACTGGAAACGTCATCAGGTTGCTACAGCCTTCTGAATATGCAGAGACTTCGCCGCTTCAGGTGACAGGAAATTGATTACTGCGCGAAATTTCCGGTATAAACATGGCAAAATTGTACCAAAGCGAAGACGTTTTCGTCAAAACACCAGGATTTACTCTGCCTGTTGATCGGAACATATAACTGAAGGTGCAGTTGTATGCAGACGTGATTTATCTGTTCATCCATGCATAAATCTACCAGGTCCTGGTTTATTTAAGATTTAATGACCCCCAGCTGGGTTGAACTGATCCGGGAACATACCATACAGGAATGAGCGAAGCTGACCGGCTCGGTACAGTAGTTTGTTAGATCTGGTGTCAGCATTACTCGTGGAGCTACCCCAGTTAAGAAAACAAAAATGCAGTAATGTTATTTGTAACTTATTAGATATCAATGGTCAAGAATCTGACCGTTTCCGCCTAAAATTATTCGGGCCTAAACACTCCTTTGGTCGCTTATCTTGAACCATTATTCACACGAAAGTTCGTCAGTCGCATGCCAAAGGTCGCTGTTCCCCTAGAGAGGTTTCACGGGCGGAGTTGGCTACATGTAAATCATGTCAACGTGTGTTTGTAGACAAATGAACTGCTGTGATAGCTACGTGCCACTTACCACAACAGATGTAAGTGAGCTTCACGAACCTGGACCCTGACATTTCTCTCCGCCTATACCAGTATATAAACTCACCGCAATCGTATACTATGGCATAGAGAGTAAAACCAGAGCAGCAACGAAAGTATTATAGATGTGAACCTAGTCGTCAAAACCGACATTCGTATTCCAGCCGTCAACCAAAATGACCTTCCGGGTACAGGAATCAGTATTCTATGCTTATCGAGTTTAGAATAAACTAAATCTCCTTACGTTTTGTCGATTTGCCATTGGTGAATTCAACGTTGCATGGAAACGAAATGCGTTCGTTCCAAATTCAAGAATGCATCACCAGTTAGACAACCCAAACCCATTTCTAAGCCACAATAAGCAACGCTTATATGATTCAAATGTCCACTACTATAAAATTGAAATATTTAAATGCATAAATTTCCACTTTCATTCAAATGTCAAAAAGTAAACGAAAGAATTTTGCGCAAAGTTTTCAATTGTCATTCAGACTAACCCGTTGGTAAGCTTTCATTCACATCAACATTGCCATCAGTGGGAGAAATGGCTTCTTTTATGTCATGATCAAAACTGTGATAAACCAATGATTCGCTTATGCATTGCAACATATCAAACCCGACTGTAGATGGTTCACGAGGAATTACCTTTAAGGCATTGCTGTATTACAATAGAGATTCAATGTTTTCACTGTGTTCTGTTTAGAGTGCTGTACATTTGTTCTAGATGCCTTCCTTTTTTGTTAGATACAGAAGGTTGTATACGACTGTAGCTATAATATAGCACTCTGACAGACTCCGATTCGAATGTACTAGGCGAGTAGTGTGAAACCCCACGGGACTTGCTCCAGAATACGTATGTGATGCCGGAGATGTGAGTGTGATGAATGTTTATAATCCACAGCTATGTTAATGGAACACGATAAGAAATCTGGAATCTAATAACACTTTGATCTCACGGCCGCGGCGTTTCTCGCAAAGAAAATCAAAGATGGCATTCGCTGCCCTGGTGGTTACGTTGCCTTTCGCCTTTCCACAATATCGTTTGTTCTTGTTCAGAAATCTCGCCAAAAGTTAGAAAATGGGTAAAGCCTAAACAAGATTTCCTCCTCTCTATAACAACAAATAATGCCCCTTCTTATGTTTGTGGTTTTGCCCGTTATTTATATCATTAATCAAGAATTCCTGGTCGCATTTCTGAAAGCGACACGTTGAAGGTGCGCACGTATCTGGTCTTTCACCTTTGTTTTCATCTCTTTTTTTGTAGTTAAGATGGCGCCAACAGTAGGCGTTTTATGTACAACAATAGACCGGACTGCTAATAAGCACTCACCGCAATCTGATTTTTATCATGACTCCCGTGAACCACATGGATGAGATTATAAAACACCCAAACGTCTGACTATGACAACACGCTTAACACTCGTGAAATGTATTTTGTGTATAAACCTAGGCATAAAATCCGACATTCGTATACCATTCATCAACCAAAGTGAGCGTTCAGGGTCAGTAATTGCCAGACCAGTTTCCAAAAACGACAAATAACTCAAACCCCTTAAGAACTAAGAAATATTAAAAATATAAAATTAGGATGGATTCATGCAAAGAGAAGCAGTCAGCAGTTTTCACTGATGACGAAAAGATGTAATGAATGCTTTAGGCGGATGAATTAAAAGCAGTTTCTAAATAGTGTTTGATTTTAATATATATGTTGTCGATAATCAATACGTATCTCAGTTACACTTTCATTGTAACTGTTCATGTATCCAGCGTGGCGTTCATACTCAAGAACATGAACATAGTTAGGGCCCCAAGCCAGCTTGGTGATACCTTCTTGTAAAGGGGTAACTAAATACAGTGAGGTTTGTTTTAAGTAATATTCTCGCGAAGAATGCACTGATACCAAAATATGTCCTTGTTGGTATAGTTATCCATAATGTACCACTAGCGAAATTTGCACTGATACCAAAATGTGTCTTTGTTGGCTTAGTTGTCCATAATGTACCAGTAGCGAAATTTGCACTGATACCAAAATGTGTCTTTGTTGGCTTAGTTGTCCATAATGGACCAGTAGTCAAATTTTCACTGATACCAAAATGTGCCTTGTGGGTGTACTTGTCCAGGATGTACCAGGAGCGAACCAAAATGTGCCTTTGTTGGCTTGCTTTTCCAGAATGTACTAGTACCGAATTTGCACTGATACTGAAATGCACCCTTGTTGGGAAATTTGGTCAGGGGCCTTCGTTGCTTCACAATGCACTGCCGCTAACATTTGACCAAATGCCTGCACTCGTTGACTTACTGATTGAGGACGTTTTTAATTTCTCCATCAGATATTCATTTAAAGAGCCTCTTTTCTGAGAACCAATTGGATATTTTGGCCAAATTGGTCAGATTTATTTATTTATTCTGTTTAACACCGAACTTACGAATATTTTACTTATACGATAGGGTCGATCTAATAAGTTGCAAAACAACTTACTGATGAACTCGAGAGTGGTCGACTGTTAATTGCCACCAAAGCCAAGCTAACTATGACAGCCCTTTAGCTCGGTGTTAAGGGTGTTTGGCAGTGGTCCTAAAACTGTTGACTCTTAGGCACTAAACTGACTCTGCAGGTTATAATGTAAACACAGCTGATCGACGAGAGGTTGAAGTTGTGACACTCACGCGTACCTGACAGCTGGCCGACTCTTATCTCCTGACCAACGGTCGATGACGGTTGAGGCGGAGATCACGAGACTGGAAGGCTGATCGAGACGCTGATTGGCTGGTTAATTGATTGATTGTTTGACTGATTA
The DNA here is from genome assembly GCA_016165875.1 of Acanthopleura granulata. Taxonomy (NCBI): domain Eukaryota; kingdom Metazoa; phylum Mollusca; class Polyplacophora; order Chitonida; family Chitonidae; genus Acanthopleura; species Acanthopleura granulata. The sequence goes on along the minus strand of JABBOT010000080.1, from coordinate 19,545,293 downwards.
ACCCGGCAAATCCTTAAGGCGACCAAAATGCTAATAGTTACGCCTACAAACGCCTCCGTGGAAACGAGAAAGCAACTACTTTGGGTTCCACTTATAAAATGTGGAATATTGGGGTTTTTGTTCCTAGTGAGCTGATTTTGAAAAACATACCCTCTTTGTTATTTATTTTTGGCTTAGACCTACTTAACCTCTTGAATTTAAGGGTAACTAAGGTAGGTAGTTTGCGTTTATAAACTCGCATGAGCTCATGACATCGCTGTTAAACCAGTTGCCCAGTTTGCTGAAAATGTGATTTAATTATATTCTCCTCAATACAATTCAATCTGCGCCTCACTCAGCCACGACTGAACGCAATAGGGATACACAGAAAGAAAAAACAAGTTGCTCTCAAGGTCACAATCTGGGCTCCAAAATTATTGGCATAGGCGTGGTTTCAGTGTAGATAAGACCAGCTAATAAAACGACAATTAATGGTGTTTACGATTTAACACGATAGCCTTGCCTCCGATCTGTATTCAATTACTAGAGCCAACGGGTAGGATGTCTGTCTTCCTGACTTCTTGTTATCGTTATGTGGATCAGTAATGGACAAATCTCCGAATTATCGGTCAACGCTTCGGTGGACAGGTCACAGCGTTCGGTCAGTCTCCTAGCCGGCCTGTGCCTGTGTAAGGATGAGCCGAGGCCTGAAAGCTGGTCCGACCATCCATCTCACGTCAGCCAGGTGTCACTGGCAGAGATTGACATCTCGATAAGCCAACTGATCGGACACAGTGAAGAGCCGTGGATTTGGCTGGCGGGCGAAGGTCGCCCGGTACGACAGCATATCGGTCAGTTGTCACGGTGTATGACAGCTCGGGGGAATCATCGCCCAGGCGGAAAAAACTGACGCGAAGAGCATGTATGTTCAGTTTGGATAGGTTCAAATCAAGAACATCTGCCAAACGCCAAGATTGATGATGTGTTGTGCATGTCACAACGAAAACTGTCTACACGGAGTGAAACTTTATAATGCAGTTCGGGATTTCGCTCCTTGCTCATGTTCTTACAACCATACATAGTTCAGTTATTAGACGCAATCACAGGGCCGTAAATGACCATAAAAAGAAGTTGTTACAGCATTTACGATCCATGTCGCAAAACTTACGTCTCTAAGCGTATCTGTTTTGAGTTAGCTGTGCTACATGCTTTTCATTTTTTCATGGGATTGTTAATTAAATGTGATGACAATTCAGCATTTTGAGTACCTCTACACCAGTGACGTTTTGTAATTTGCAATCACAGCAGTTTTGCTACATAATTCTGCTTAAACTCTGGGGCTTAGGGGCCTACGCGTTATAGTGCTCATTACAATGAACAGTAAGAATAAATCTCTTACTCTTGCCAAATTGGCAAGAGCTTAGGCGTCAAAACCGATATTAGTATACCAACCGTCAACAAAAATGGGAGGTCCAGGTCAATAATCGCAAAACCAGTTTTAAAAAAAAAATTAAAAATTAGGCCAGATTTCATTTGTTACTTGTGGCGATTTGCCAGCATTCACATGCACTGTCGTCGTTGCTCTGATTTTGCCCTCTGTTCGATAGTCGTTTATATTGGATTTCACCAGTTACGTGTTACCATGTGTATACTAACACTGCTGTCGCCGCTTTGGGTTTACAGACTGCAACCTTCTCAGAACCACGAATGTGGCTCAACTGTTCTAACAATGCACTGACGTTTCGAGCAGTGTGCCTACAGAGAAACAGTGACTAGTGGTATTAAACTGCACGTGCAACAGACCTGTGACTATCGCCAGCAGAGCATAGAGTTGGTTTGTTCTAACCCACATAAAACTCATTTCTTTGGAAAAACAGCACCTTATGGTCTACTTCTTAACGAACTTGAGTGAATGAGTGAAGCTGATGTGCAACTGTGGACGGTAGTACAGTGTTAAATCTAGTGTCAGCCTCACTCTTAGACCTTTAATCTTCTATGTTATCGCTAGTTCGTTGTTACTTAAAGTTTCTTAAATTTCACAATGACTATAGTTCTTCTGTGAGTAAATATGAAGGATCTAGAATCTCGAACTCTGCTTGATAATTGTATCAAATGACGCTAAACTAAGTGCGATATGTATAAGCATAGTGTTGTGTAAAATCGCTGCAATGGATGTGTAAAAAGTCACAAGATCACTTAGATACATATTTCTGATTAACAAGAACTTTCAAAAACTAGCTTGATAAGCTGTTCGGGTTCTGATTAAATTCACGACTCTAGGACTGTCCTTGCACCTTGACGGCTTCATTGATTACAGTCGCCTACTTCTCTGTACCAATTTCTTAGTGGTTTGTGTTGAACGTTGGTTTGGAAATTAGCCTCACGATTATTATCCTGGAACGTCTATAACTGTTGACGATTGCTAATGGAACATATGGTAATGGCTGAAGTCATTGGTAAACTTTGTAAGTTAATTTCTTTATTCGAAAAATTGGATTCAGCCCTAACCAAAGTGCATTTTCGCTGGTTGTACATGCAGATTCATGATGGCTATTGGAATACACAGTATATTTTCAACAAAGTAATGCAGAGGACAGCGGGGTCAAGGTTGTTAGCAATGAAAACAGCATCAACTGTTTTCTTTGTAAATAAGTGCAGTGCTTTCCTTGATGCGGTAGTTTAATATCATCTTCACGACGTAATATGATGCTTAAGATAAGATCATACCTGTTTTTCGTGAAATTCCTTATAGTGTTGGGTGAAGTAAATATGTATTCTGTAATGTATTCTCTGTGGCAAACTGTGGGCTATAGGGTCAATGTTAGCACGAACAATCATTAATCTGCAGAAATCATCAGCCAGGTATTGAGATTTCGTTGTAGAACTTTTGTACGATTTTGTATGTTGGCTGAAAATGCGAATGTGGGAGTGTTATTATTGTGAGTTCCCCAAATAATGTTAATGTGTGGTTCATACCTGTCAACTTTGGGAAATGTCAGAGAGGGAGGTTTTTGGAGGGGGGGGGGGGCGAAAGATGAATGTTCAACCCACCCTTGAGCTTTGTAGAGCGCGGAGCTTTCTTTCTTTTTCTTCCGTTATTATTATTTAATTACTTAACTAAATTAATGTTTTTACACAATATGTGAAACAGTAAAGCAAGGCGAAAAGTATTCCAGAAAATTTGACTAGTAGCAACATGAAAGACTGATTCCCAGTACTAAATTAGCCTATACTGAGCATTTTGGAAAATGATAAGCAAACTGCATCAGTTGTAGATTTGCGATGCGAAACAGGTTATTTTGTACCTGACGGCTTGACGCTCTGGAACCGCTCTGACAGGCTGAGCCCACTAGTGGACCTTGATATCGGGAGATCTTTAGTATTAATCGGGAGGTCGGGAAATAACTCTCCAAATCAGGAGGCTCTCGACGATATCGGGAGAGTTGACAGGTATAGTGGTTTGGGTTTTCTTGCAGGGTTTAAAAGTATGCACACAGTGCAGATTTCGTGTCACTATAACGCTAATATGGAGTGAGGAGGCGGTTGCTCTGTAAAAGCAACACTTCCGACAGCCTGGAACCCTGGTGATATGTGGACGGAAAACGGGCGCCAACATTCCGTAATTGACCCGGGATTTAGCTAACAACTTGCGTCCAGTTTTGAGGCGAGCTTGTCAAGAATTAGCAAGGATATCCAACTGGCCTTGACCTGTGTAGCGGTCAGTGGCCATGGTTGCTTATACCGAGGCCACGGCCTGTTACACAAGAGATTTATGTCTGAAGATATTCCTGGATTAAGCATGGTTAAGTGCATGCCAGCTAAGTGTGGAACAAAACGATTTAAGATTTAAGTCGGACCGACCTTTTTAAAAAGCGCACTTCACAATTCTGTAACTGCAAAGAGATGAGTCGTTCCTATAAACCCAGAGTTTCACAATCCCCAATTCTTCAAAGACGCATTCAGGTCTAATGATTTATCAAGCCCCTTCAGTCTGAGTTCTTTTTAAATATTACATTAGTTCACCTCTGTTGTAAGTAAATACGGACAGAGTATACAGAATCTCTGGGACTCTTATAGTTGTGTCTAATTCCGCTTAACCGAGGACTGCTCCGTAAGTTCATCGGGTTGAATAAGATCGCCACGTTGGACAGAAGAACAGTGCAAAGGACAACCGACATGCCCTAGACAATGGGTGTCGGAGAGTACTGACACCTATCTGCATTCACACTTACGCCGCTCAATTAAGTTCCATCTTGAGTCAGAGAATGTTCAATATTTTTCAAATATTAGGCTCCGTTGACATTTGCTTATATTTTATCTGTCCAAAAAAGCGTTTAAGATGCCTCTCCTGGTGTCTGGAATCTTAGAACTTCCAGGGGCTAGGCAGCGCATGGTTCATTCTCTTTAATTGGCTAAGATGGTCGATTCATGACCACTTATGAACCAGTGCAGTACACAGTTTGGACACTCATGTAGTTCATGCGCCTAGAACATTGCTCGCGTTTTTCGGTCATCATTTGTAACTGTGGAATCCGTCCTAATTTCTTAGCTCTTTGTGTTAAACGCTGTTTGGAAACTGGTCTTATTATTGACCCTTATTGACCCTATTAACGACCATTCGTCCATTGACGGTTGGTATACGAATGTCTATTTTGACCCATAGATTCAATGAGTTCGCAGAAAAATAAACACCAGCTAAAATCAAATTCAGCAATCAAATGTGTATTCTGTTCTTGAATCCTACATTTCTAACGTGTTACAATATTTATTTCATATAGCGAAAAACCATATACATTACTGAAAACGGTAATTGCACGTTTTATTCCAGTTGGAACACCGGGAAAGGACAGGAATGAAAGAGTTTATCTACGTGAAAGAAGACAGGGTTAAACGAAAGTTATACGCAAGGGCAACCAAACTGATTCCAGCCGTGCCCCAAAAATAAGCAGTCTCGAAATCGTGTTTTAAATGTTTGCCTAGATGTACATTGCCTCTGTTTTGCGTCTTTGCGGAGGGCCCGAGAAGTGCCTGTCAAGTCGAGTGTTCCCAAAGTGGAATATCTGGAAGCAAGAAACCACTTGACCTCACTGCTGGACAGCTGAGATTTGAGAAAAAGATGTATGGCAAACGTCATTAATATCATGGACAAGGTTTTCCTTTATCGTCTTGCGTGGTGGAAACTGGACGTATTCAATATTTTGTGGTTTGTTTTATATAGAATTCTGTTTTACTTAAATGTGAAAATGAACGTCAAATAAACATTTTCTTAAGTCAGTAAACCAGAAAAGAATCTAAATCTAGCTACGGAAGTACTTTGAATGTTTTGCTTACTGATTTCTATATGTGTTCGTCCTACAGACGATGCGTTGCATGTCAAACATGGAATAGACTGGAACATTACCGATATACACGTGTGAATAAAAAAAAAGACAAAATGAAGTCGAATACCGAAGACACCAAAAAATTATTTTAAACTTTCTTTGATACTATTTAGGAATACACATCACACATAGTGTAAACAAAGAGTGGAGATCTAAAACTGGAATTGTCAGTTAAGCACAAATAAAGTCCTTAAAATGGCATGATCGTGCAAAGGGCACAGCCTTTTCGGAACCGCTGTACATAGAGTGGCTCGGATTCATGGAAATTATAAATTGGATCAATGAAGTTCTAAATCATGCAGATTCATAAAATTGTTGGCCGTCAAACACATCGTGAAAACGAAATGTTACTTCCTTTGAAATTTGCGACCGTTCCATTTCAAATCCTCTATATACCTGTATACAGTATACAGCTGTTAATATTTTGTTGTCATTGCAACCTGGAATAGCGGTTTTTGCATTACGCCATGATATTGGTGTCGGCCAATGAATCAAATGACGCCATGTTTGAAAAGTAGAAAACTTTCGTGTGGAAATTAAAACTTTAAGCATTAAAATACACCTCTGTTATTCTCTGAATGTTTTAACTTTCATCCTGGGGAAACGTTTAAAGTGTCTCAGAAATGGATCAATCAATATTTTGTGCAAAGGTTTTGCAATTCTTTCTGAAGTTTCAGCTAAGAACTTTGTCATGTTTCACAAACCTTCTTTGTCAAGGATACAATACCAGGCAGAAAGGATATACTGCTGCAGACTTAATCATTTATAAACCCACTTTCTCGTGGAGAGTGCTTATACACCAGGATTCTATGACTTCAAAGAAATAGCAGAAAGGATTGTTGAGGACATGCCTAAGGGCTTAATAGCATCGCTAAAACATTTATTGTTTCTGTTGGATATTAATCCTTTCTGTACGGTTACTAAACCTTTGATGGAATGAGGTCAAGGTGTGTACGCCATTCTTCCAAACCTTCTATAGTCCTGACGGTTCTATTGTTCCCATAACGCGCCTGTATTTGCCGGTCGTGAGGAGCTGTTTGAGAACAACGAGCCGGATGATCAAATATTGCATGACACGTTAACGTCGTGAGTAGATTTCCAAAGGATTAAGGTGAGAACAATGAGTCGAACGCTTAAAGATTATACGATACCCTGAAATCACAGATCACTTTCCTTTGAAGACAACCTGTCGAAACGATACTCTAGGCCCGATACACCATTACCGCAATAGGCTTGCCATTTAGCTCCTGGAAATGTTCCACTGACCTACATCCCAGCCATTTATCGTCTGGCATCGACCAGCCAACGCCGTGTATTGATCCGGAGTAGGCCCTGAGTATACCCGTCCACATACCCCAGATAATTTCCTGGCGGGAAGCACAGACAATACAGTCATCAGCCATCGCTTTGCATCCGACCACGACAATGATCGTCCGTCCGAAGTCTAATACTATTGCACTGGTCGCCTCTCGTTTGTTAGTCGACTGAGAACCCCGGGGAAACATCATGATTCATCCAGACATCAAACGAATGCTAAGAAAAAAAACGTCATTACATTACGTCGGAGCATTATGAGGTAATCGAGCTCAAAGTAGTTCGAACCCTGGGGCTTCACATCCTTGATGATAATGTATTTCCTGATGGTGCAGAAGTGATAAATATATGTGAAGAGAAAGTTATCGAAACTTTGTTACGTGTACAGAGTTGCGAACAGTTCAACGTGTCAATGATTTTGGGTTGATGGGACGTCAAGAACTTAATGCTTTTTCTAGAAGGCTTGATTGTTTTGCACCTGTGAAGAAAACAAAATAAAATGCCGTATAACGTTTGTTTACCAGGCAGAATACCATTTTATAGTTAATCTATGATTGAACTCATTTTTAACATTTTTCCCTGAGCTACAATATTGTTGAGTTAACTGGACGTTACTAACTGAAACGTGCAGATAAAAAATTTTGGGAGAAGGCGAGAATGTAAAAAGAGTATAAATTAACATCTGAAAGAAAAAAATCCTATAGCGTATTCTGGCTCTGGTAATTATTTAAATTTAAGGATGCGTGATCCCGCCATCATTTATAATCAAGTTTAAATCCAAAGGTAATGAGAGTTTTTGTGAGTATTTAGCGGTACATTTGCCTCCGTGTTGTGGTGAATGTGATCAATATATATATAACCTGATCACATGAATGGAATCCATGATGCTGGTAGCAACAAAGGACAAGGGCATGTAACTAGAAACTAAACAACAGCAACACCATCTTGTTGTCGTTTTCCACGTTTGTCGCAGCAAGAATTTTAAAACCCTTAATAGATTTCCGTTGATTAAAAACCATGTGTTTGTGGTGATCAGCAGAGTAAAGCGTTCGCTTTATTGGAAATATTTTCTGTGTGGGTTAAGAGTGACCAATCAAATGTAGGATCGTGCAATTCAATAGCATATTTATCTCTTTATGAGGTGTAATTAGGACGGCCATGTAGATTGTCCGGGACCCCGTGTTAAAGCACGCAGAGGCTTAATCCATGTGACTCTCAGGGATTTGGCAACTGATCTCGGGTGTCTAAATCCAGATCACACCGCTTCCGCGTATCAAGCCTGTCTGGAAAAAGTTTCCTCCAGCAAGAAACCTGACCTATGTGCCAGGCAGTCAACGAACGAAGCCAGTATAAGGCTGATGGTATCTTAGGATAATGTAAAATGTATGCTTAGGTTTTTCATTCTTATCAATTTTTAAATCATATAACGACTAGGATCCTTTAGTACGTATATGTACTGTACTTTCTTTTGGCAGGGCACATCCATTCCGCCAGAGTGCTATCGCCACTGAATCATGCTGAAGATACCAGACATGACACCCCAGACAGTCACATTATACTGACGCAGGGCCGACTATTGCTGTTTAATTGCTCTAACCTCTCAGTGTTGAGCTCCGAGCGAGGAAGAACAAGTACAATTTTTACAGTCTTTGGTAATATCACTCTAATCACTTTGCCACCGAGGCGATATTGTTCATTGGCAATCTTGTGGCAAGGCGAGTTCCTGCCGCCAAAGTACTATCGCCACTGGAACATCATGCCGACGACACCAGACATGACAGTTACATTATACTTACACCAGGCCGAGCAGTCCTGTTTCCTAACTCTTACGTCTCACTGCTGAGCGCCAAGCGAGGAAGCAGCAAGTGGAATTTTTTAAAACTCTTTGGTACCACCACTCTAACTACCAGGCCACCGAGGCGGCCTGGTTCATTATGAGTACTGTGTACTGAGTATTATTGTATTCTGTGAAGCAGAAAGTCATAACCCAAGTAACATTATATAATTCTGGAAAGATCTCAGATTGCTGATCATGGGAGAAGAATATCGCATAAATATATCACAGCACGATCATATGCTGATGTAGGAATAACATTGTGAATAACGCTTGATAACGGTTAAGAAGAATCTTGCTGTCGGGATAAAAATACAAATGAATATAGCTGGAACGATGTGACCGTAATGCTGTGATACGGCCATGTGCTGATAAACCTTGTCTATTTTGGCACATAATATTGTTATACATAATTCTTTCACAAAATATCACTGTTGAAGAAATTTGGTAAAGTTGATATGGAAGGGTTAAGGCGATAAATGTTTACGATGACGAAAGAAGTGATTCAATGTAATGTAAGCGCTTTGTTGGACAGTAATATCAGGCGGGTGCCATAGGAATGGCTCATGCACGAAGTTAATATCACACGCAGATAGAACAATATGATAAATAATCCCAAATAACGTCAGTTAAAAGCTTAGGGAGGAAATCAAAAGCGTGAAGAAGATGGAGGCCTGTATTGCGACATTTTGGATATTTTGATGGTATGGTAGTCTGAAGGTCGCGGACTTGATGGTTGGAAACGTAAGAAATCACTTCTTTCATTTGATGATAAGCAAAATTTAAAAAAAACCTATATTAAAATATTTAGAACTGATGTTTCTTTTTTCACTTATAGGGATGATTTTCTTCACCTAGATGGCATGCGCTTTGTTAGCAACAGAGAATCTTTATTATTTCTGGTTGCACAGGAAGTTCTTCTGTCAGTATCAGGGAAGCTCTCTTGTCCGTAAGTTGGAACATATATAAGTGGTAAGGCTTATTGTCATCTGTCGGTTGGATGAAAGCTATTTTGTCGGTAAGATGCACGATCGTGTGTCGTTAGGAGGGAAGCTGTTTTGTTGGTAAGATGCACGGTCGTGTGTCGTTAGGAGGGAAGCTGTTTTGTTGGTAAGATGCAAAGTCGTGTCTTGGTAGGAGGGAAGCTGTTTTTTGGTGAGATGCACGGTCGTGTGTCGTTAGGAGGGAAGCTGTTTTGTTGGTAAGATGCAAGGTCGTGTCTTGGTAGGAGGGAAGCTGTTTTGTTGGTGAGATGCACGGTCGTAGGTTGGTAGGAGGGAAGCTGTTTTGTTGGTGAGATGCATGGTCGTAGGTTGGTAGGAGGGAAGCTGTTTTGTTGGTGAGATGCACGGTCGTGTGTCGCTAGTAGGGAAGCTGTTTTGTTGGTGAGATGCATGGTCGTAGGTTGGTAGGAGGGAAGCTGTTTTGTTGGTGAGATGCACGGTCGTGTGTCGCTAGTAGGGAAGTTGTTTTGTTGGTGAGATGCATGGTCGTAGGTTGGTAGGAGGGAAGCTGTTTTGTTTGTAGGAGGAAGGTATAAGTACGTGTCCTTCTTGTCACTACAGTACTACAGATTCCCAAGTTAAAAGCCTCAAATAATATTAGAGCCTAGGTCAGCTAGTACCATTTCGCTGAAATTGGAAGACACTGAAAAAAGACTTACACTGTTCTCATATCAGACAGGCATGATGTGTATCTTCTGTTATGAATAGGTCATGATTGATCGCTACCTCTCGCAGTGCTGACATTTATATGCGTATTACATTATTTAATAAGCCTCAATTACATTAATGGACACACCTTGAAATTTAGCTTTTATATTAAAATCCCACTGACCTTATCAGAAAGAATAAGGCAGAGTCAGCACTTGGACACCACTATAAGACATATCAACGCTCCATATATTTTTCAGTATTTCTTTTCTCAGCAGACATGAAAAAATATATTTGGCAAATCAATTATTTTTCTGTTAAGATTAGAAAACCCGTTTTCTGCACTGGACGACTCAAATGACAATAGCGTGTATTAAAAACTGTAACCGTGTTATTAGCTGTCGCATGATTGTGACCCGCCTGGGGCCGATCAAATGACGTTCATTATCCCCTTCATGCCCTCCTCCTTCCCCTTCATCTCTTCTCTCCACTCCCAGGCCTCACTTCCTTTCCTCATGTTTAATATTGTGTTATTCAAACATGTGTACTTGAAACCGTGATAACCTATAAACACTCAAACTACGATTGCCTGAGTTTAAATTAAACGTCTCACCTACTTTAAACTGGATATTTTGGCCGCTGTCCGTGATGGGGCATTGTGTTTTGCTACTCTGAGCAGATCTGGGATGAAGGTTTACAAGGTTCGTGGAGATGTGTTCGGTTTTCCCTTAATCCACTAAGCCTTTTCGTCATTGTAGAGGTTAAATCAATATATCAATAAAACAAATGAATCAACCTGGCTTTGATATAAGGCTTATAGTCAGTGTGACGCACCTACTCAGTGCACTAACCAGATATAACCCACAAAAACAGAAAAGCACGAGGGGATTAAACTCTTCCCCTTATTGTTTTCATCGGCGTCCTTTATAAGAGGTTCACGACGAGGAGAATGTATCATCATGCAATGTAGAACTATTAAAGTAATCTGTTCTGTACACGAAACGGTTTTCCTTTGATAAGCTACTTGACCCAACTGGCTAATTCCATTTCTGTATCTATGGAATCATATGCTGGGGTTTTTACGATGTATACCATGCATCTAGGGTACATGAAAATATTAGTGAAGTAATTTCTCTTTATAGGTCACACTTTATACTCGGAAAATATTGTTGTCATCATTAAGATAGTCCGTTTGGACTAGTCAGCTTGAATGTCCTGAGAATGAACCGGTTTTACATGAGCTACTTGAGCTAACTGGCTAAATTTCCTGTCTACTTCTATTGATTTATACAGCTTTACGATGTACCCTGCAAGGGCTACATCGAAATATTAATGCAATAATTTCTCTCTAGAGTTCACATTCCTCAATCAGTAAACACCCAAGTGTTGGCATCATTAAGATAGGCTTCTAGACAGATATAGACCTAATAGATTAGAAGTCCATAAATGCTGTCATTCACTAAATAGTAAATAACATATCTTTTTTGTTGCACAGTTATTGTTAATCGCACACAAAAAAAACAAGTCTGGTGCATGCCTACCGTATTATATAAACATTCAGGCTGAATTTATGAGGTTGCTGCACTCACTACAGAGGTTCTTGGTTTTTTCTCAGTACCCTATATTACGATGACATATCATCTGCAAAATTTCAGCAATGCAGGTTTTAACGATTAAACTATAACGCTTATCTCTGCCCCGAATGAGTGAAATATTGTTAATCTGGTTGTTAACCCACAAACAGGTTTATAATAACGAAAGTATGTGTATTTTCTGCCTGTGTGTAAAGGCGCGGTGTAACCACGTAGCTTCATAGGTAACAGCCCTTGTAATAATCAACGAACGTGTGTGTATTTATTGCTTGTCTGTGACACATTTCAGGCGCGGCGTAACGACGTAGCTTGATATATAACAACTGCAATAATCAACGAACGTATGTGTGTTTATAGCTTGTGTGTGACGCATTACGGGCTCGGTGTACCCAGGTAGCGTCACATATGACAGCCACTGTAATAATCAAGGAACGTACCTGTATATACTGCTTGTGTGTGACGCATTGCAGGCGCGGTGTACCCACGTAGCTTCACATATAACAGAGCTTGTAATAATGTAGGAAAGTATGTGTATTTAACGCTTGTGTGTGACGTATTACAGGCGCGATGTACCCATGTAGCTTCATATACAACAGCCATTCTAACAGAACTTTTATCATCACACAGAACGGAAATTCAATTATCCATGATATCACTTTATAGAGAAAACTTTGAAGTAAAGATCAACGAAATTTAGTGGCTTCCCTAAATGCCCTGTTACCATAGCAAAATGAAAACAGCCCCTGGAGGCTCTGATCCACGCGTTACAATCTCAACGACTCGCTTTCGCATCGCTGCAGGCATTAAGGGATAACCTCTGATACTCGGCGAGAAGGGTTTTCATGTGGTGCTTCAGTGCAGGTGAAGCAAAGGTTCCTTAAAAGGCTCGCACTCTCACTTATTAAGTTATGATCAATCAACAGTGCCAATTCAAAATTCAAAAACTCTCCTAAGTTAGTAATCTTTGGCAATGGGAATGAACATTTCGACACATTTGACTGAATGTAACATTTGTACATGTCGTGGTCTAAATTTTAGTGATTAGAGCCCCAAAAGAAGCCCTAAAATACCTGGGACCAAAAATAATTAAAACTTAGATGGAATTTTCACGTTTCAAATCTTTTTTGTTCAAAGGTCGATAGTTAACTTGTAGTCGATCATTTTCACTCAAGCTTAACAATGAGAAAGCCAGAATGTCAGTAGTCATGAAATAAGGAGAGGCCTCTTATTCCGCCATGACATCAGGTCACAAGTGTACAGTCAGTCCGCACGTTGGTGACGTCTGGCGTGAGCAAAATGCTCTGACCATGCTTTTCGTTTTTGGGAGAGAACCGGTATAATATTTCGAATTTTATCATTTCGAAGTACATATGTCTTTGTGGAATCCACCACATATCTTCAGTCTCCAGTAATACCATCTATAGCTCCTTCACTATACAGGTATGTTTACTTGTCGTTAACCATAGACCTGGAGAAATACCTATACCCTCAACATCATCTGGTGTTGGGCCGATCGAACTGTTGCTTCAGCAATTTGCGGGAATGATGTCGGCTCTTTCACTCATTAATATACATGTATACTAAAGAGGCGATTATGATTATGCTAAGGTTGGATTTCTGCAATATAAAGAATTTTTATTACATCCTATCTTCTGAGATACAAATCAGCATATAGAGAGATACCACAAGAGTTCTGACTTCAATGGGAATACCACAAAAAATGCTTGTTTTGTGTGCACCGTTTCCTTAGTTGAGATTATCGCAAACGTGGTACACATGCATCTATAGCATAAAAAAATGTCTTCAAGGAATATATATATATGTCTTATCTTAATTATGTGGAAACAAGTATAATATTGTGACATATTCATGAATCTAGGTGGTTACATCAACAGGGTTTCCGGCAATATGCAATCATTATTACTTATTTATTTAAGTACTTGATTGGTGTTTAAGGCTGTTCTCAAGAATTCCTCTCACATAGAACGGTGGACAGTTTTACTGGTGGAGGAAACTAGAGTATACCGTGCATGGTCCTTCACCAGGTATCTCTGGCCTGAGGGTACAACCACACCCACTAGGCTTTTATTTCATAATCTAGGATGTTGTTATTAATTAACTACTTAGAACTATTTCAAATTTGCTCACAAGCCAAGAGTTTTTTTTTTTTTGGGGGGGGGGGTATGCATCCATACTACAAAGGATAGCACAAGGACGTCTGCACCCTAGATACAAGAAATCATGGATCAAACAGGAAAGCGATTATGAAGCACCTTTGAAATTTGACAAGCATTTTGAAATATCTGTTTGTCCCCTTACCACTTTTTAAAATCTGCTGAGAATAAAACAATACTGGTTTTAAACACAATTACAACCAATTCCTTTGAAAGTGTTATTATATAGTAGTCGTACACATTTCTATTTAGGGATATGCTGAACATTTATCATATCTACCATATTCGCCATATTAGTCTGTCTTGGATCAAAAATTCAAACACTTTGATTCTACTATAAGTATATTGTTTTATGGTTTTCAAACTTTGATAATGTGAAAGGTGTAGGATTAACTCAAAAATAAAAAAAAATGTGCATGTCTTCGGCTCTGCATCCTTCATGCAGAAAAAGGGCCATTTCTATCAATCGTGTAGACAATGTGGAACGATAATTTTCGACTGAATTTCAAACCGTCGTAACTCTTATAAATGAGTAGGCTTCACTAGGGGAGTTTCGAGTTTGAACTCTTGTCGCAGAAGGTAAACAGAGTTCAACTGTTTCATGTGACTTGTTTAAAATGCCAGGCAATTTTGTTCACTTTAATTTGCCGATCACCTGTCTCGCTGTGTTACGGATGTACAAAAAAACATCTCCTTTGTTGAGGAGCTTCTTAAATTAAAAAAAACTTCCAGCTCCTCAATTTTCCCTATTGTACGCCTAGTCTAAATAACGTTTTTTGAAACTTTTAGACGCTCATGTTATAGTCAATGTAATCAGCAATAGTTGCCTAACATTTTTGACAGGTCACATGGTACAGTAAAGCTTTTCTTACGTTTAGCGATAAAGAGTTCGAACTCGAAACTCCCCTATTGACACTGAAATAAACCACATTACAACTGGCACTCGAAAACCAGACAGAAAAACTTCACAGCTCTTCCCTCACTTACTATATAGTAAGCACATCCAGCCATAAGCAAAGTGTGGTGTATATTCTCCTTTCAGGTTTTTCCAGGAGGAAAGATATTCCCAAAATGAGAACAGTTGTTCTGGGGTCAGATGATTAGATGGCCGAGGATTCTGAGCACGTCCATACTGGTGCTTCAGCGGTCTCGATGTGACTACTGTATCATGACTGGGGATTATCTGAACAAAGGCGCCGGTCTGAGGATTGCAGATGGTTGACATGACAGAACTGCACGGGAAGAAGGGGGTGGCCCGTGGGTCATGGGAAATTGCCGTCATTCAATGAGAGGAAAACGCAGGCAATGGTGTGACTTGAACAACTTATAACTTAACATTCTGAGGGGCTATTGTTAGATAAAACTATAGTGTTCAGACGGGAAAAAAGGGTAGGCAATAGTAGAAAGGTAGATCCAGTGGAAAAGTAAGAGTTCATATTTGGCATTTTGATTATTTCAACATTAGAGCGTTATGCCATTTCAAGAATTACAAAATCAGCCAAAACAATTACTGTCTTACATACAGATATCAGGAGACTAAAATGATATTCTGTCTAAATAAGCCTGAGCTAATAATAACCAATGTTTTTTAATTAGATAACACCTATCAATGACACTGAGACATGTGGTGAAGGAAGCGATTTTAATCGCGATTTTAATGGGTCAGTTGTATGGAAACTGGCTGGCAAGTTTGATATGCAAATTTCAACCAGATTCACGTGTAGGTCACGCAAGCGCCTGCGCGGAATTGCTGTGCTTTGACGACTTCCCTGACACGTTCTGAACAGCTTAACTATTCTTTATTGATCCATATTTATGAACTCGTATACTTTGGAGTAACATAACCTCGACCTGGAACATCTCTTCGTAGAAATATGTTTGTAATAGATGTTATTCAGTGAGAGTTTTTTTCTTTTTCTTGTTTATTTACATACGCCTCACTAACTGCAATGTCATGCATTATTTCACCTATCTTGCGATGTCATCGCCAAGGTTTATTATTCATCTGGTTGATTTAAGTTTTCATGGAGAACGTTTCTCTTGCATTGACAATACGGATACAAGCTCAGCTGGCCGTTGTTCTCTTGTAGTTAACGAGAAATACGTTGACAGTTTGCCAACAAAGCTTGGTGCTTAAGGTCTGATTCAACAGTTGGCAACACAGCGTAGGCCCTAAAGTTTCAGATGAAGAATATTAGTGATATTACGTGTATATACGTGTATGTGTTTAGACATGGCATTTTTCGAGCATAAGCCAAATAATGATGGGCATTTGATACCTGTTGACTCATGTTGATACATGTTATACTGTAGAGTGAATTCTTTTACCCTATAGGGAGACAGTTTGTTTGAAATTTTTCTGTTTCCCACATAAATAAAATGCACTGGTTGAAATATTCCGGGCATTGAGTTCATATGGAATTTAAATTCATGCTGGAGACATGTTGATCACTGCACGGTGGGAAGTGTGGGAATGACTAAATGAGAGGTTTTACTTCGCACGAGACATTTCGCAAGCAGGGTTATTAGGTACACTTCCCAGGATCACGTGACCCCTCAATACAAGCAACAGATAAAGAAACATAATTTGTTCGCGGGAATTCAGTGTAGGATACAGGAGAACAAAAGGATCAAATAAAACATTTTGAAAGAAAAGAAAAAAACCATTGTGGCGACAAATTAGAAATGTAAGCCCGGGTCTGTCCTTTTTAGGCCTATACAGTTCAGTTAACTTTACTACAATTGCTAATTAGCATGTTCTGCACAGCTCACAACAATTGTAATTTGTTGGTCTTAATTTTGCAGTGTATTATTTAAGATGATTTCGATTACAAAAGAAATTTAGCGAGGCACAAGGTTCACAAGATACACGACGTATAAACAGGCGGGAACTTGCAGGCAAGTGTGATTGCGGCGAAGATGGCGGAATCTGGCGACGAAAGCCGAGTGAGTTCAACTTTTCGACGGCGGGCATATGTTAACAGTCCTGTACATATGTATCTAATCAGAGTTTCAGGGAACAGAAATAACAACCAAATGACACGGAAAGTAGGCATTGAGTAGCTCCGTTTGCCTGTGTACCCAGCTTGACCCGGGCAATTAAGAAATGCCTCGGTGTAGATGGCGCTGTCATTATCCGGGCAATTAGCCTGGAATAGCCGTTTGTACCAAGATGGCGGACAGGTGTTTCAGCTCGGTTCTCGAGGAAAAGCCGCCAGACGATCGCATCTGTTTTCACATACTGGACGTGACCGGAGCACAGCCATCCAAGCTTACTGCTTTATAGGCTGAAAACGTTGAACAGGAACACATATAGCTGTTCCAAGCCACGGGCCCATTCTAAGTATGCATCATGTGTCACTTTTTTGGTTCTTTCTGAGTTGGTTTCTTTTTTGGGGGAAGGGGGTTCAGGTGAACCACAAAACAACCACAAAAAGATACAATAATGATTCCAAGCACCCACTCCTTCCATTGTGCACACAAAGGCGTTCTGCACGCCAAACTTGTCAGCTATTTAAGGCGGGGTTACTCAGGACCATTGCACTTGTAACAATTTATACTTATATGTTGCTTATAGATAATGCATCTTTGGATGACGTGGAACTTTTCTCCTTTTCTCATCAATTCACATTTTCTATTAACAGCAGGAAAAAAACAACACGCTTACGTAAAGTGTATTATTGTCATTTTGATTGGCTGTATTGGAGACATGCGACATGCGTGGCGGCTGGTGAATTTTTTTTCTGTCGGGAATAAAAGCATTCATACCATCGAACTGCCAATGATCGTTAGAGAAAATCTTGTCCAGATATTATAACTGTCATAACTTTCCTGTTTTTCCTGCCAGTTGAATTCTAGATATACTTGTTAAAAATTATCGACAGAAATATATGCACAGACATACGAAGGGCTGATAAAATATGATATAATTATTCGCAGTGTGTTTTCCTAAATGTCCGAAAAAAGAATTTCAAGCATACTTTAATTTTCTCGACTTTGTTTAAGTCTTTACATAAATCTGCAGATTGTTATTTCAGCGCTGGCAAGCTGTGGCAAAATTTCTGTCAGTATTTCGTCACGTTTCTTACGAAATGTCACTGATGTTATCTGCCTGTCATCAATTAAATGCTCGCGAGAGAGAAAAAACATACATAAGGGAAAACAGCCTTGCGAGAGTACTCATTGCCCCCCACACGTTGTTTATCACTCAGCTTAACCCGATATAAAGTTATGTTGAGCCAAATACATTAATCAGAAATAAAAGCTATGAACTGTGCAAGCATAGTTAATTCACCGAGCTGAGGGCTGTTATGCGCAGAGGTCATCCGGGTAACTCGTTTATTTCTCCAAGTTTGATACATGCAGTTAGTGTTTACCAGGCAAATTAAACCTGACCGATATATCCAGAGATAAACATTTACGTCACTTAGAGGAATCGCTCTCGTTCGTTATGAAAACGAAGAGAAATGTCTCTGTACGTAGCTATTTCAACGCCCGTTGCTTATCAAGGAACATCAATGAAACTATCAAGTTATGTTTACCCTAGAGGGTAACGATCGGCTGCTTTGGGGAGAGATTGATAAAACTGCTTGTCAAGATTGGATGGAATTCCAGGAAATGTTTCTGGTTTTGGGTTACATCGGATATCAACAAACGTTGGTCGTTTTCTCACCAGATGGTTATCATTAATGGCATATAGAGATTTTCTAGTACTTGACATAACACTAAAATTCAGACTAAAGAGCTTCACCATTGTTAGCTGGAATATGTCAAAGTTACCGTTACTGAGAAACCGTGTTGTAGCATATTTCCACAGCACATGTTCGTATGAATGTATTATACAGATGATGCATGAATTCAGATGGGATATAGGGAATCGTCAGCTCGGGATTCGCTCAACGAGTGCGGAATACGAGCTGGACTTAAGTTGCCGGGGGCTAATACTTCCCGATCTCCCATCCTACGGCTTGCACTATCTGTATAATATCTTATACGAAACCATGTTGTAACATAAGTCTGTAACAAATTTTTGCATGAATGTGTGAGCTGATCTTAGGAGACAGAAGTCTGTTACATAAGTCTGTAACAAATTTTTGCAGGAATGTATGAGCTGATCTTAGGAGACAAAAGTCTGTAACATAAGTCTGTAACAAATTTTTGCAGGAATGCATGAGCTGATCTTAGGAGACCAGGCTGTACAATACATCTGTAACCATTCTACGTATGAACACATGAAGTGCTGTACGGAAACCATATTATATCGTATGTATCCCAAATTTTCATATAAATAGATGAAGTGACGTTGAATACCATGCTATAACATATATCTGTAACAATTCGTCGTATCAATATATTAAATGTTGCTGAGAAACTAAGTTGTTACAAAATTTCTGGGACCACTGCCATATGAATGTATCAAGTCATTCTTACCACAAATAATGCGGTTTATCACGATACTCAAGATTCTCTTCAATATATTACTTGATTTTCATGGACTGAAAATCATATTTTATTGTCTTCTTATATAACCATTGTTCAGTATCAATATTATGACTGTGGACGGGAAATCATGTCGTAGTATTACAAAAAAAAATATATTAATTTTTGTTGAAGGGAAGCGATGATGTATCATTTCGCTGTACTCATGTGAATAAATGAATTGTTGTTGATCAGAAGTTGTTTATTAGCATATATCTGGGTAACCACGGGTCGCATGAGTATGTTAGCAGTTATTACTAGACAAGTCTCAGCAATTCTTCAGTGTCTTCTAGTTTTCCTTTATATTGTTTTAACTTTAATCATAAGGATTTTCATCACCAGCTGTCAATTTTCACTGTACAATATATACATAGATTTTTTATCATTTTGCATACATATGACAAAATATAACCATACAGCATTTCTTTCATAATTAGGCTGTTTTAGTTGCACTTCAAGCTGAAAACAATAGGCACCGCACCCTGTCACGTAATATTCTCCATTCTTTGCTAATGGCTGACTGGCTGTATGTAAAACTCGGATTTGATATCTGCCAGGAACGAAAGAGAATGACAGGCCTGTGGATGGGGCTACACAGATGTTGTTGTTTGCTTAAGTAGCAAATGACTTGATTAATTTTTTATTTACTTCTCATAGGAATGCAACAGTAGTTTTTGAGTCATTTCGTTTATCTTTCAGACATTTTCCTAAGAAAACCACAAACATGAGCACAACCCTTTTCCTCACTGTCTCTCTGTCTGGGCTAATTGGATAAATGACAAAACACGCCCTACTTTTCGTTTTAACTTTTTTGGAGAAAATCTTTCCAGATCTTTAAGCACGCCTGATTGTATATCTTCACATTCTTATTTCCACACCCATATGAAATCTGAGAGTGAATTCAAGCGAAGACCTAACCACACTCATTTTATACATCTCCAGAAAGCCAGTGCTAAGCTCCTATCCCATATGAACGATCAGGGGTTCATTTCTACCATATAAAGCCATTTACATGTTATCCTGGCCCTTATCCAATGCCACAGGCGTTTCCGTCCGCCATCTTGTGGTCAGTATTTCTGAACGGAAAAAGAACAAGTTCAATGCATACATATAGATGTATATACAATCAGTGTCTCTTACATTTTTCTATCTAATGCAAGTAGTGTGCCTAGCTTCTCTCGCGTTTTAACTGTGTGTGCCGCTATTGTTACTAACATGTTCTCCGGCCACGTCTTTTGCTGGTTCATTCATCGTCTTCCGCTTTCAGGAATTTTTCATTCATTAACAATGTATCCATTCAGTAATCGTTATCCATTCATCGGCCAATGCATCCTGTACCTCATTCATTTGTTGGTGCATCGGACTGACACACAAACATATAATGCTGGATAACTGCGTCTGCGGTTTGTAATTGTATCTCTGACATGAGGATTACGTGTGGAGAGGCGCCAAGCATTGTACTGCACATACAAGTACATGAATTCACCGAGAAGCGGAAGAGTTTCTTTGTTTACAGCAGTTTATATAGTCTCGCTGTCAGCAGCTTGAAGGACAAAGGATCCATCCAACTTACCAGCCTGCACAATCTCTATGGTATATTTTATAATAAGTTAAGCGTTATGTTCCAATCCTATACATTCGCAGAGTACCTACCAGTCTACCGTCTGTCATTCATCGTACAAATGAGGATCTAAGTTGACAAGACCGAGTTACAAACAAACCCGTAACAAAAGAAAACTGTTAGTAGGCGATAAAGTGTTGAAAATACTACATCCGACCTGCGAATTTCTGAAGGAAGTCGTCATTTAGCATACCGCTCCAGTACGTACTACACTCTAATGCAGGTCCCAAATTCAGGCCTGATACAGGTGAAATTGAGTTAGGATATGAATATTTCAGAAAAATAGATGCTTTCAAAAGTGCTAATATTTGTCCAGAGTTAGACGACATCAATCATGCTGCAAACGAAACAAATCTGTTGTGTATATTAAGATTAAAGTCTCATTGCCACTCGTTACAATTCAATCACTCTGTCGAATTTTTTCGCGCCTCTTTTCCCCGTGAAATACAGCCCTCATTGAAATTCATAAAATCCTAACTTAAACAACAATGAATCATTCCGTGTGTTTGCCGTGTATATCCACTGCAATGAAAATGATAAGTTACGCAGAGAAGTATACATATGATGATATAGCCGAGGATTTCTGGAGGAAGTGGAGGTCACGAATTAAAAGCACTGAGTAAATCATTAGATTCGTAGGAATTATAAATAATTGCGCATTATGAGAAGGTGAATGTTTGGACGAACACAGGATAGTGTGTAGATCATGACGTCCGTTCTTTTTGTTTTCAGAGCGAGGATGAGGTTTCACACTGTACAGACCGGTGAATACATGGCAAAAGTTGGAACGCGTCTTGGGCATACAGCAGAGGAATAAAAGGCTTGTCAAATCCCAAGGGATCTGACTCTGGAATGTATTTGTAGTGTTTGTATATACAAGCTTCCTTTGTCGGGTGGGTTCGTTGTGCTTCACCTGGGATACCGCAAGCCCCAGGCTAAACGATGCTTACGTAGGTCCGTCAGGGGAGAATACTTCACGTAACGGCACTGGAATGTCAGCAGTATCTAGATACCAGATGTCTTCAGTCCCTCGGGCCGCTACTTCCCCAGCTTCACCACTGACTTCGGCTAGAACATTCCCCGGTTGTTTTTATCCGCCATCCCCGCGCACTGGGCGACCCGCCACCATGCGGCGAAGGTATGGGCAGAGTTGGAGAGCACTGGTCGGAATTCTCGTTAAGATATGCTTAGTAAGACTGCCAGATATGAATGCTAACATCAGACGACTGATCGAGTCCCCGAGGGCAAAGGGCGATGAAATCCCGTCCTCAAGGGGACTATGAATCGGGTTGTGTAGAAAGCAATGCGCAAAAGCCGTAGAACAGTTTATTATATTACCAATGTATAGACCTTGAGCAGCAAGCCACGTTTGTTTGCCACCGATTGATTAGCTAATTAACACATGAAATATACAGCAATTACAAACTTTAGCTTCGTCCATACGCAAGGAAATTAAAAGAGAAGAATGGCTGATTATGGAGATTTTCGAGCAAGAGCCTTCTGCCATCTGATCCTAGCCTTACAAATCTGTGTCTGTGGTATACAGACGTCTATGCTTTCTCATTCTAAGGACTCTTCGTCGTCATATAAAATACGACGTAAAACCCAAGCATACATACATACATATATACATAATACAATGTGCAAGTGATTGAGACTGTCACTGGTGATGTCTTCAGCACAACACTACAGCAAGGCAGCCCTAGGGATACAGCGCTCTAGGAGGGTCACAAAGAAAGATATGGGGCCATAAGCCTTCTTTGCACTACTAATGTACGCTGCCTTGTTAGTAAAGGCTTACTTAAATGTAACTTGGTTATGCTACATGAAACTGACACGTGATGTTGACAGCTCTAAGCCCAAATGCATCAAAAATAGAGCCTAAAATATTTATATGAAGAGTGCATAAGAAATGATCTGAACTGAATGGAGGATTCCACAGTTGAACTGGTCTCTGACCATTGCGTTCCCGTGTTCAAAACCGTCTTCCGCTTGTCCGGCTGTGGCGTTTTTCGAGACATCTGTTAGCTAAATGACGAAGAGTATACGACACAATCCCCTTATCCCGAACAGAATCCTCATATTACTTCCAACTGGTCAGCGATGTCGTATAGCTGAACAACGTGTCGTTCTCCACACCACTGCATGGTAGGTATGCATGTACCAAATGCCGTGTCGAATGTTCTGTGGTTCCGGGCAGATAACAAAAATAAACAAGACTTCTTGCAAAAATTACTTGTAAGCTACTGCCATGATTATTTATACGGTCGTGTAAACATCTACAAGTACACAACTTCTCCAGGATTTTTGGGGAAGTTTTTTTTTCATAGTTTTCTGATAATTCACTCATTAAGACTCGTTTCAACCTGTTGCCAACTGCCATGTTGCTTATTGCACCTCTTAGCGTTGCTATGTACATCATCTTTTATCTTTTCAAGCGAATCTCATCTCCAAGGAAAAAAACAATTAAATAAATGTGCTACTCTATCTGTTATCTACCATTTTTACCGCATATTTCTTTAGACTAAGAGAACTTCTGTTCCTTACATAAGTACTGCTAACATTTCTTCGGAAGATCTGGCTTATATTTCAAAGAAGCCTTTATTCGTCATGACAGACAATTAGGTTACAGCTGTTTTACCCTATGATGTTTCATTAATATTGTGAATTGGGCAATGCTCTCTGTACTCTCTGTAACAAAAAATATCACAGGGTTTCAGCTAAGCACCCTCGGTATTAGTTCTGTGTTCTATACCGGTATTTTATATACCAATGCTTCCAGGACCCAGGATCAAAACGGTGTAATGCGCTAAAGCTGGGACTTACCTGAAGTCTTTCATAGTTTAGCGTTAAAAGTTGCTTTACACCACCATGTCAAAAATAGAAATTAAAATATAGGGCCTAAGTTCAAATTTAAGTTCAGGTACACCACTAGTTAAAACCAAGCCTGAGTTTTAAGACAGCTTCGTGATCCTGGAACCTGAGGGGATAAATAAACCAATAACTCTTAGTGGCGTCTATACCTCTATTCAATTGCTCATAAATACTACCTTTTGAAGATGAATCGAAGAATTTAATTGCTCTTATCATCAATTTGTTGTTATTGATAAATTTTTGGAATTTATAACATTGCTTCTAGAATATTAGAATTTTAATGTGTCTGGGACCGATTCCACAATGCAGTTTTGTACTTTTTAAAAACTTTTAAAACTGAACTAAAATTAAATATTCTTGAAATTTTAAAGTAAAAGCATGGATAGTGTACGTATATCATGTCGAAGCACAAGTTACACAAATTTCAAAACCAGCCAGTGTCACATAAGCTGTAAAATACAATTTAAAGGTTTTGACTTAAGTAAAAAATTGCTTTGTGAAATCTAGGACAATGTTAACTTTTTACTTTATGATTACATAAGAAGATATCTAATTCGCTTTGCTTCTCGGTCGTTTGGTCGATAGGTCAAATGTTTGACATGATAAGTTTTAACATGCCCAGTTCCTCAATTTTTTGAAATACTAAATCTGTCAACATGGGCCATTCGTTTAAAAAGGGTTAAACGACATGAATTGTTTTCGCGATGTCACGGCTACTGGGGATGTAAGGCTACTGAGGATGTCACATCTACTTGATAGCTCACGACTACTGGGGATGTCACGGCTACAAGGAATACCACGGCTAGTGGGGATGTCACGGCTACTGGGGATGTCACGGCTACTGGGGCTGTCACAGATACAAGGAATGTTACGAATACTTGGAGTGTCGCGGCTGCTAGGATGTCACAGCTACAACAGACTTCACTGCTAAGGCCCGAACTACTTGAGGCTACATGGAATGATTCCTCATTGTTGAAGAATGTGAATGAATGATTATGGCCTAACACTTATCTCTACATGACAAATATTGCAACTATATCGTTGCGTGCCCAAGGCTGGATTTGAAATCGCGCCTCGTGCACATGTATCTATGCGACTAAAAGACAAGTGCCTTTCCCCACTCAGACCAAAGCCGGTTACTCAGAATGTTTGCTCAAGTCAGAGTATCACAGTCGAATGGCCATACAGTTAGAGAGTCGATGTTCTAAGAGAGCGGCCCTGAGTTAAACACAAGTCACGGTTCATATTATGTAT